>WUAW01006315.1:6107-27887 GCA_017165845.1 Thaumetopoea pityocampa | reverse complement strand
GAAGGAAGAGACAGTAGTAGCTCGGGAGGCCGGGGTCGCTTACCCGTATACTTAAGTCTATTTACCGGACAAGCTAAAAGACTAAGTACTCCCTGACCATTGGGACCAATTTGTACAGGGGATATGCTTACTTATGGGACATAAATAAATATTTCTCTGTACCTATACTTTCTTTATAAAAGTATTATTGTAAAACGTCATTATCGGTACATCAAAGATATTTCAGAAAATTTGACTAATATCGACTAATTGACAATGATTTCGATTTTAGAAGCCTTTAGTTAATCAATCCGACTTAGATTTTTTGTGAGGGGCATCTTTAAACATACATATCCGGGACATCCATAAAATCCTTCGATATGTTATTGACGCTGTGGCCCCATGGCACTTCGCCGCACACTACGATCGGAACTCGCACTTATTGATAATAACTTTATTCAATTCAATGGATTCAATTCATGCTCTGTCGGACGCTCGGGGTGTATTGGAAGAGATAAAAAGCAGTGTATAGGAAAAATATGTCATCTCTTATAACATCTGTACGAGATTATTTTTAGTGGAATATTATATATTCCTTAAACTCCTATTGATTAGGGGTGGTCCATGCAGTGGAGAGAAACATGGACTCTGGATAATGATACCTGAAAGCGGTTTTCAAGAATTGGAGAATAATATTAATAATATAATATTCTGGACACTCACACACATTGATCTAGTCCCAAACTAGGATGCCCTGTATCTTGGGTACTAGAAGACAATATACATACTTATACAGATAAATGCATTACATGAATAGATAAATACGTCCATGAACTGGATACAAACATTTGTGTTCATCACACAAAATTTGTTCCTACCAGGATTCGAACCCGGGACTCATTGGCAAAGAAACCAGGGTCACTGTCTCTATATCAATCAGTGGCCAAATTATAATAGTTTTTATAGCATGTTTCTTATCTTGTCCCTAACACGTAATGGATAAATAATGTCTGAATTTAAATTTATGTAATATTTTTACAACGTATACATTTGTCGCTGTGTATTAAAATATAGCTTCTGTATAATATGTATACCAGTGATTCCCAAACTTTTTGTCTCATAGACCACTTGCCATGACTTTCAATGTTAGGTAGACCCCATGCATGGCCGATATATATTTTTTTTGAAAATTCATCTACTTCAAATATATTATTAACAGCTGGTATAGCGCTACTTACTTTGAAAGATCTAAATTTCTAACTGTAGTGAAATCATCGTCAACCCCTGAAAGTTGATATATACCACTTTGAGTATCACTGACGTACTAAACGTTCAGCTAGTGTTTCTCAAATTGTTCTGATCTTACATGCAAGACTGGCAAAGATACTCGCTCTATGATAGAGATGACAATCATTGTCATCTCTATCATAGAGCGAAACCGCAGGTTTTAACTAGTTCTGTATAATTACCGAACAGACCTACTTTGTCACTTGATACGAACAGAACCTGGTTCGATAAGTAGTGATAAGTGCAAAACAGATTATACATAAATACTAAAACCTGATTTACTTGTGCAAGACCAAGACTGGGTGTCTCGCGTCACAGGCAACATTAATGCCCAACAGAAAATAAATGCTGTTTCAATACCATAACATCGCGCTGAGCTGGTAGTCGTTATGACTTTTGTACGTGGTTATGAGTTTTAGACAGGAGGAAAACACGCTGATAGGGTTAATTATGATGGATTTATTACGAACGAACAAAAAGTAAGTCAACCATGACGTTACAGAGGGGAGCTTAAAAGTACATCTGACAACAAAGAACACAGATTAAAAAATTACCGTATCACGAAATTATACAGAGTGAACACAGTGTTGAACATAATGCCAAGAACGATTTTAATTGTATTATTAAATTCCAACAACTTTATTGTAATGTTCACAAATTTGTATAAATAATAATAAAATAATTTTAACAAATATTTCTTTAATTATTAAAATATTCCGGAAACATCAGTTAGTTCCAGATGCACGGTACACGCTCCCTGACCGCGCTTCGGCATGACGGGGACCTGTTAACACCGTTTTACCACAGAATACATAATGAATGAACGAATGAATTATTTATTTGTCACATATATGCTATAATCATAGAGATATTCCAAAAATATGGTGAACTGGTGAGACTCTCTTCTAACGTTGGTTAAAAAGAAGAAATATAAAATTTACAACAACTTTTTTTGAACAATTTTGGTGCAAAATGTGTTCGTAAATTATCTTCAGTGCGAAATGGCAGAATCATCTCAATAAATCGGAGTTTATTATATATATGTATTCATGTATTATATTTTACTATTATTGTATTAGTCTGTTTTCTATACTATTTATATATTTGTATAGAATATAATATATCTATTGGTATATTACATAAGCTTTAAATAAGCATGTGTTTCACACTCCTTTATTTTACATCTGAAACTTCATCTACCTTATTTAATGTCAGTAACATCTAAATGTCCACTTGTAGAAATGCCCCAGGCATTAAGTTTGCCCATATACCATTAATGTATGAAGTGTAAATTAATAAATAAAAATTAGGCAACATTGATTATTTTTTTAATTAGCTTGAAAACTTTGCCCCAAATGTAGCTTGTGTTTCAAATAGATTTTATTATTACGTTTCCGTAATTATAAGGACTAGTTCAGATATGCAATGCCAAGGTAGTACGGTGATAAGCGTGGCTCATGCCGCCGTTAGCGCCTTAGGCCGCTTTCTGATTTGGCGGTGCAGTAGCGGTGTGAGAGCTGGAAGCTCTGTATCGAAACATTACAGTGTTGCCAATCATCAATTAGACACTTATCGGTGTAACATCCCGCAGTACACCTTGTGCCATCGTCGTGAGACAATATCGTTTTCGAGTGATGAAAATATTTGGCGTGTTACATTTACAATAATAATACACAGATAGTGTTTACCGCCATCCGACACGTTACGTCTCGCCGAAAAGTGGGCCACGGATAACCACTTTGTTATGTTAAACGATCGTAACAAGTGGAAAGAAGTGGTCTCTGCCTACCCCAATTCTTCGTATAGTAAAGAGGCCAGTATCCCCGCCCATCATACGAGAGGCCGTTCGATTCCCCGCCGGAGTACCAGGGAACCAGGCACGACTGTATTCATGCATGTATCATCATCATCATCCCCAGTCCATATCGTCCCCATTACAGGGGCACGGACCTCCTCTGATCAGGAGGGGGTTTAGGCCGTGGTCTGCCGCGCTGGCCTACTGCGGGTTGGTAGACTTCACGCACCCATGCGGGCATACAGGTTTCCTTAAGAAGTTTTCCTTCTCCGTTAAGTACATTGATGTCTACAATGTAGACCGTACATGAATTACAAATAATAGCTCAGTGCTACGGGACCGGGATTGGAACCCACGACCCTCCGATCGTAAGCCGTATCTAAAACCACTACACCACCAATGTACTTGCACCACATATGCATGTATGCTGCCACAAAATTTTTGTATTTCAAAGGTCTCACTAAGAAGTCTTCTGACTTTGTATAAATAAACACTGGAATGGCTGGAAGTGTCCACGTGTACAATGTTAGCTGACATCCGAATACACTTTTGTATTTGGTCGCACTTTTTTACATTCATTACTCACTCTATAATAATAGTTCATTAGGTACGGTACAGTCAGGATCATATCAAAATATTTTTGTTTTATCTAACTTTTTACCTTATAAAATGGCGGCGTCGTTGTTCCCCACCCGAGTCGTCTCGTTGGCCGTGGGGACAAACGTGGGCTTCGGATAGCCACTTTCCTAAATTAACATTAACATTAATCGTAGCAGGTGGAACGAGGTGGTCTCTGCCTACCCCAAAGGGAAGGAGGCGTAACTGTATGTATATATGTAGTTTATATTATGGTTTCGACTTAACCTTGTGCGATATCGACGTGAATGTCTGTATGTATGTTATCTAAATTTTTACTTCCGTATAATTAAGTTTTTTTTTTATATTAGTGTAAATTTCACAATAATATAACAAAAAATAGAATCTGTCTGTGTGTTATATATATACTGTTCACGCATTGACTGCTGAGTCGATTTTTTTACAGAGGACAGGTATGATACTAAAGGCAGTTAAATACTATATGATCATAATCATCATTTCAAGTTATTGCAAACGACGCCGCTATCAAAGAAAATAATCCGAAGTAAACGACTTCTACTGATATTCTCATTTTCCTTCATAACACCGTCGATGTCGATGATGATAATTTACAGCTTATGTGCTATTCAAGACTAAAAGCAGTATATTAGTGAAAAATTCATCAGAATCCGTTTAGTTGTTATTGTCAGAATGTAATTGCTTGACAAATGATTGATATATCGATTGTCGATTTTTTTGTCGTCTTATTTCGGAACACGATGTGGATCATAAAGAAATAGGGGCGATTTTTTTTTTTTTTTTTTACTTACAAGATTCTGACAATTAGGTGGTTTAAAATTCTATCACACTTCCTACAACTACTTATGGAAATCAAATATTTCGTTCCCAATTGAGGGAATGTCGTCAGTGATCAAAGAGTATTCAAAAAAAAAAATTTTTTTTGAAAACTCTTCCTACAACTACTAAATTTATAAATGTGAAGATTTGTAAAAATATTGGAATCTTTGTTACTAAATGACGCCAAAACTACTGAACAGATTTGCCTAAAGTTTTGAGGATTAGTAAATAGCCGAGGCTATTTTTTATTCCGTAAATAGGTACAATTATATTAAAATGGGAAGTCCGCGTCAGAGTCGCGGGAAATAGCTAGTTCTATTAATTATTTAATATTATAAATCTAAAAGTTTGTGAAAATTTTTGGATTTTTAATATTCAATTACCTACGTGTGAAACTGTTGAATGAATTTCGATGAAATTTGACAAATAAACCATGTTATGGGTTAACATATAGATTAATTTTTATCCCTGTAATGCGTTCTCGTGGATCAACTTTAATGTTATTTTAACAAAACTTTAGTTGTGAACTTTTCGATAATGAGGGCCGCCTAAAAAACTTTAGCTTAAGCGAAAACAACTTACTTTACGGATTACGATTGGTTTTAAGATTAATTACTGTTTGGTTGGGTTCGTCTTTTTCGTTGTATTTTACACACCTTGTGTATTCTCACAAATGCTGATTTGTTTTGCAACTAGGTTATACTGTTATTTTATTTTATTGAAATTGTGATATTAATTGTTTTGCTTTTCATATTTGTTGTTTTCATTAAAATTTAATGTGAAGTTTCTTGATTTTGAAATACGTCGGGTAAAATTCTAAAAGAGCCAGATATGAAAGTATCTAGGAGTCTGAAGGCTTTTTCTTAATCAGATCTGAGAAACATTGACCAGGCCAGGTCAAGTATCTTCCAGAGCGACTGAAACACCAGAGCAGGCGGATGATCGACGTCAACTATCGCTAATGGTCTGATGTCCCAGTGGACTGTTGAGACTTTGGCACAATCGTGAGCTCGGCGCCAACAGCAAGCCAACTATGTTGCACCGCAGTGAGCAACAGAGATTGAGAAGGAAGCAGAAGCTGGTTAGAATACTATTATTGAAAGAGAGACATTGTAATGGCAAACATTTTCTAGAAACACATGGAGTGTTTTTAAGCACGTGTCTTATTTACCATATGTTCAGTACTATACATATGAAATATATATATATATATTTATCGAAAGTGGGCGCGCGTTAGGCCGCGTGATGACCCCTCTGCGTGCTGAAAACAGCATGTGGCGCCCTACTGGATGGCGGCGTTGGGCGCGAACCAGAAACAAATACGTATTAATATTTGAAAGAAAATCAAATATTTCGTTCCCTCAATTGGGATATAAATATTTCATATGTATAGTACTAAAATACCTTAAAATAATATTAATTTATATCTTTAAATCGTTAAATAATTTACCAAATACAATAATAAGATGGTTGAATTTCTGTCGCGATTTCGAGGCTCGAAGATTTTCAGGCATTTTAATTAGTTTGTAGTTCGTCTTTATCTGTTTTCTTTTTAATATCTCACTAATTCAAAAAATACTTTACACATGATTGAAGCCATGGGCAGAAATTAGTCAGTATATATAAAATGTTATTTTTTATTATTCTAACGATCCGAGTATCGTTCGACTGACTGTACAAGTGTACACATTTCAGATACCCGTGTCGACCTAATTGGGTGTTGGATAATCCTTATTGGTACGTAGTGAATATTTTGATATTGGAGGAGAATACGTTGGAATAGTGGACAATATTGGGCGTGGGCGTGGACGTGATAAGGGACTATTATAATACATTGCATTTTTAATCTTCGCAAATATGAGCATACGCCCTCTTACAGAATTTTACGCCTTCACACTTATATCTTACAACTATACAAATGCGAAAGTTTGGATGGATGGATGTTTGTTACTTAATCACACCAGAATGGCTGAACAGATTTATATGAAATTTGGCACAGAGACAGATTATAGTTCGGAATAGCACACAGGCTACTTTTTATCCCGTAAAAATCTTCGATTACCGTGGGATAGATTTATTTTTATTTTTCACAGAGCAAGGGATTGACATGATTTTTTGTATAGTGATAGTTTAAGGGTCAGAGAATGATTGAGAACCGATCACATTTTTATGAGGTCATCAGTTCTCACACATACACATCAAAATTTCCACGCGAAGTCGCGGTCAACAGTTAATAACTTCATATTTTCAGTAATATTGTTCAACCCTTGAGCAAAACCTATATAGTTCCAATAAGCTACTTATACACTAACCATCCTATAGCTCTGATTTCTTATATCCTTCATTTATAGTTCAATTCGTTCTTTTCTAGAAAGCTCTTCTCTCTCTCCCCCCTTCCTCTTTCATTTCCTCTCTCCCTCCCTCACCCCTCTTTCTCCGTGTCTCTCTCTCTCTCTCTCTCTCTCTCTTTTGCCCGCGGCTCCGCCCGCGTGAATGTCTGATCATAGATTTATATAAAAATCCAAGAACCACTTTTATTTGACCCCTCGTTCCTTAACAGCGGCTACTAAATCAGTGATCAAGCTGTATCTTCAATTCTACTGGACCGATTTTGATGAAACATGCCGTAGTATTTAAGTTAGAATAGTACCTTTAAGATTGTAACAATTTAATTAAGCCGCCTTCGCTAAGATACGAGAGGTCAAGTAAAAGTGGTACATAGGCTTTTCATATAAATTTGTGATTGTGTTGGGATTTCCCTTGCAACGGAAAATCAACATTCACGCGAGCGGCGCCGCGGGCGGAAGCTAGTGTTATATATAGCCAACTGTTCATATATATAGCCAATAACGTTAAACTAAAGTCACGAATAGAAAGATGGACGATTGAGAGATTTGTAAAAAAACCCAAAGAGTAACTAAATATGGACTCTCAACTGCACGGACAGCATCGCCTTTGCTTTTGTACTCCTCAATTGCTCGACTAAAATAAAAAGATACTATTAGTTTCAACGTTTCGACACAGTAAAACATCTCTGGTATCCATTGCTCGAAAGATTTTATCTTCATTTATATAGCAATCCGATATTTCAACAACTTTTCCGTAGCATCCGAACACTTGACACGATTAAATGCTATTGCTATTAAACTATAAGTCATGATCTACTGTTGCTCTAATCCCTGCTTGTCTCGGTGAATTGAGCAATAAATTAAGACGCAATTAAAGCGGCCCTCGGACACTGACTGATATACAACCTCTCCGCAGCCCCCGTCGGATTGCGCTTACCAACCGAGGTAGAAAGAACTAAGATTGCGTCAACGTCACATCCTGCGAACGATTTATGAACGTCTCTAACACACTGGAATAAAAAAAGGCGTCATATTTATGTGTAGCATTTTATTTTTTTTATACTGAAACTGTTAATGCAATTAACATGTTGGCAAAAATCCCTTGTATGCAAATCATAAAAATGTATTTATAATATTCTCTATGTCACGTTCAATTGGCACTATGGTAGTGCACATTTGTCGTCTGTGCGCTCCTGCATTCCAAAATTTCAACGAACCGATACGGTCGATTTATTTTCAATTCAGTTCTTGTTCATAGTCTTTATATTTAGGCCTAATTATCAGCCGTAAATTTGACACCGTACTTATATATATTCAGAAGTATCAGAATAAAAGAAAATAAATGAAAATTACGTATCAGCTACAATCAGTTCTTTATTTGCACGATTCACCGCCACCCATTAAATGTTACAATCGTCGACAGAAACTTTAACATCGTAATGACATTTGAAACTGACTTCAGCAAAAATTGTTCAGTTCCTTCATACACAAGTCACTGGCATAAGCAAAAGCTTAGTTAACCCATTGCTGCTTTGACGATCGTGCTCAGAAACACACTTTTTTTATGACTGCCAGATGAAACTGAATGTAAGTTGTATGTTTGGAGGAGAAAATTATCACATTTCAGTGCATAACAATTAATGTGTTATCTGGTACACTATACCTTTTTCTTCGGTGTATTACTGAATAATTAACAAATATATGCATTAGTACACTTATTTATTTATTCTTTATTGTACACAAACAGGTAAAAACAGTTGTAAATAAAGGAAAAAAAGGTGTACAAAGGCGAGCTTAACTCAAAAAGTTTACTCATTTCATACTTAATGCTGTTTCTTTCTTTATTAATTAAAATTTGCACGACGCCTATAGCCATCGTTTGCGGCAATGGGTCAAGTTGCACTTTCTGTACCAATGAGTCCCGGGTTCAAATCCCTGTAGGGGTAAATTTTGTGTGATAAGTACAAATATTTATATGTGAGTTATGAACGTATTTATCTATATAAGTATTATAGTATTTATGTGTATACCTATTGTTGTTTAGTACTTAAGATACAGGGAATCCTAGTTTGGGACTAGATCAATGGGTGTGAAAGTGTCCAGAACATTTTTATTATATTATTATCATTACACATTTCCTTCTACGCATACTCGTACCTACATTTATAATTTGCATGCTGACAATTAAACCAAACCATCTTCAAATATTAAGATTTTTTATATACACAGATCTATCTTATCACACGTCTCGTTGCCCGCGGGGGCGAAATGTGGGCTGCGGATAGCCACTCTGCTACATTGAACGATCGTAGTAGGTGGAAAGAAGTGGTATCTACCTACCCCAATGGGACAGAGGCGTGACTGTATGTATGTATGTAGTATGTACTATGGTCTCTGCCTTCCCTTATGGGATATCGGCGTGAGTGTATGTATGTATGTATGTATCTCATCACACACACACCTCATCACACACAGATCACACAGATCGTTACTCGGGCTCAGTTCAAGTTGTTCACGCGAATCATTACGAACGGCTTCGAATGAAGGTCTGATTAAAAAGTGCAGAATACTCACAATCAAAACTTATTTAATCATCATCCAGTGTAAGTTCGCTACGGGACATGGGCGTCCTTCTCCCTTAGAGAAGTGGAATTTGCCATAATCTCTACACTTGGCAGGTGCGTTGGAGATCGCAGTAGATTTTGATTGAATAAAAGTATAACGCTGCTGTTCATTATCTTGGTACACTTCTCAGCTAATTCTCACAGCTTTCACAAGAACAGATGGAGTGACGCTATTAAATATTATGCGAGCGCCACACAACTCCATATAGCTGAACATTTTAAATTAAGCTCTATAAAACCGTGTACTTTTAGTTTTATTAAAATTATCATTTGATTATCTCCCCGCCAGGAGGGGGGAGTGTGATTGTATCTACGTATGTATCATTTAATTATTTTTTAGTCTTAAGTGAATGCACTTGAAGTGAATGCAAAAATTTCGTTATACATATAACGAAATTTTTCACAATTATTAAAAATCAATGATGAATCTGTTGTATTTCGTTTTCTATTTATAAAAAAGAGAGATATTAACAAAGCGCTTGTGACTGCATAACGTCCTAATCCGCCATCCTATTCCCTCATGCATTTAACATATTGATCTCTAAACCGCGTGACGTTGAAGACGGCGCGAAAGAACTGTCCCTCTAGCCAAGTTGACATTCGACAATCGTTATCGCTAATAGAAACGAAAAAAAATGTATTGGAATGACACTTCTATTCGATAAGTCACGTGTGACTTGGCGATTAGAAGTGTCATTCCAAGACATTGTTTTCGTTTCTATTAGCGATAACGATTGTCGAATGTCAACTTGGCTAAGGGGGGCAGTATCGCATCATAACAAAAACAACTTTGTACGTCGCCCGCACGAACAGCGTGACCTCCGCTATTATAAATAAATTTCAATCATTTTGCATCTGCAACTCTTTAAACTGACTTTAAATGAAGGTGTATGTGCCGTGTGAACAGTAACAATGTTTGTGGAGGTCCACCTTCAACCGCAAGAACGAGATCAGCAAAATCAAGTAAGTGCATGCGATCCGCTCCCGACAGCAATTGCAGCATATTCTTCACCGCACCCCATGCAGTTGTTACTGTCCTACCTATTAGGCAGTTACAAGTGCTGAATATAATATTTTAATATCGCCATAGCCGCCAATATCACAACCAGCCTCAAATACAGTCCACTTAAAATATTTTCATAGGAGCACTCTGCTCCTCAACCTGCCATTTTCTAATATTTAATTATACATATTTTGATTTGAATCGATTTTGAAATGCCATTTGATTAGAATTGATATTGTCTTCCAGAGTCTGTTACTTTGATGTAGATCTTCATCGCAATCTTATTGTAATATCAAGATGGCTGTAAAAATGTAAATTATTTGACAAGAGCATTTTGATGCTCCCATCAGGTCAGAGCCCAGGGCCAAGGGTCCAAATACTCATATGAAAAAGACGAAAGAACAGGAATACCAATATACATACTACGGGTATTTTTTCTTTTTATTTTCTTTAGACACAGGTATTCTGTTCAATTATACCATCACATTATTTATTCCTGTGGGTATGACGAAACACGGCATAAGAGCCTATTCTCAGACTCTTCTGTCATTAAATAATTTTCTTCTGTATTCCTATACATTAGGCTAATGATAGAATTAGGTTATTAAGATACTAAGCATTGGGAATCAGGGTAAGGGTAAATACTTTGCTTTAATAAAGAAGGACTATATCCAGCCCAGTGAACATAAAACAAGTTGATGACGAGTAGTGAAGCGTCATCTAGTAACTATTTATAAAACCGAATAAAATTTTATGTGTTATAAAGTCCTTTAACAACCAATTTAGAACATTCAATCCTATAATAATATAACATAAAAGCTCATTATTATTACAATGTGTACTATAACAATAAAGCAAAAAAGAAAAATATATTCGATTTATCAAATTTCGTAAAGCGACCTCTAGAGAACTAGCAAGTAGACTCAACGCTGTAGTAAGGCGCAAGACGTTAAGTTTTTGTATTTTAGCGCTAGATGTCATTGATTTAAATAAAATCATTTTTTTTTTAGTTTTATTGCTAGTTTTCATCAATTATCTTATTCACTAAAATATATTAGAATATTTATAGATATGTAAATTAACAACTGATGGCTGTAAAAATATATTTTTTTCACGTTATGATCTAATTTTAGTCTTAAAAATTTTGTTTCCACTAATTAACTACAGATGTCGCATATTTAAAAAATTATGGCCGCAGTACTAATTAAGTCTAAGAAACCAATTCGTTGCTTACACTCATCGATATAATATCCTGAGTTATGTCAGGTTCTGCTGTTATTACAGGGGAGATCACTGTGGAGTGGGTTAATGTAACCGACTGCTATCTGACGTCATGCTTGTCTTCACAGTCTGCGACGACACAAGTAGGAACCTGTAGGTTTACGTGACTTCTAAAACACGAAGAAAATCATGTCTAAATTATATTTTACCCAGCCGTGGTAAGTACTGCTTAACCCTGAGATCAGTTTGAATGTTAAATACTGATTACATTACGATCGCCTCACTCGTCGGTATAACTAAATCATCATCATCATAAGCCCGTAAAAGCCCACTGGTGAACATAAGACCTGCTCATTAAAAGGGAGTGACTTACCATAATCACCACACTTAAAAATGGCGGATGTGCCATAATCACGTCGCTTGGGAAGCGTCTTAGAAATCGCAGTAGATTTTGATTCAATAACAGTATAACGCTGCGGCACCTCATCCCTTAGTTCAGGGATTCCCAAACTGGGTGGTTCCGCGGAACCTAGAGTTTCCGTAGAATAGTCATCAGGGTTCCGCCAAAATTATTTATTATTAGCTATTAAATAATACCACGGCTACAAATATTATTTTGATATAGCGCAAAATATGTGATGAGAAGGACTTTACTTTTATGTAAATAGGTAGGTAGTTAGCGAGCATTCAGCCCGGACTATGTATGGCCCAGCAGCGCACGTAGCCAGAGACACATTGAAATTAAAACTTTAAGTTAAGAATAATGTGCTTCAATTATATTACACATTTCTTAAAAAAAATGTTCTCATATAAATTTCAGTGTTGATTTGTAATCACTTGATATGGGGTTCCATAAAATAAATGGTATTTGATTGGTGTTCCGTTATCTTTAAAGTTTAGGAACCCCTGCCTTAGTTCTCACAGTATTCACAAAAAGAGATAGAGTGGCGCTATTTTTATGCCGTCCCAACATAGCACTATTAGGCTACAGTACTCAAATTATAAGGGGCAAAAAGGTCCTTGAATGGAGACCACGTACTAGCAAGCGCAGTGTGGGACGGCCACCTACGAGCTGGACCGACGACCTGGTGAGGATCGCTGGGTCTCGCTGGATGCAGGTGGCTATGGATCGTTCGCGCTGGAATTCGATTGGAGAGGCCTATGTTCAGCAGTGGATAACTACGGGATGAAATGATGATGATGATGACTCAAATTATGACACAGTAAAGTAAATTACACCCGTTACCAAAATATTCTTTCTTTATTCTTTATTGTACAAATCACAAAAGTAAACGCACAAAGGCGCGCTTAACCCACAATTGAGAACCACAATTTTCTACCGGCGAACCTTTGACATTTGAAAGATACGGCAGTCCTTGTGAGGGTATAAAGTATAATATGTGATAAGACTTCGAATAAAATCTACTTCCCATACATTCATAAGAATAAAATTTGTAACTGAAAAAAAAAAACAAAAATTGTAATGTGCCCTATCGGACGGTATATCCTTATTAATTAATTAATTAATTAAATTCATTTATTTCAGAGAAATTAGGTCCATATAGAAAATTGATTCAACTACAACAAGTAAATAAATAAACAAACAAATGCCAAAACTTAATACTATAAAATAATAATAACCAGCTTAACTTTGAGTCATTTGTTTGTTTGTCGGTACATGAACCTTGTAACAACGGTTGACGTACCGACAATCAAATCTATTCGCGAACACGCTGAAGATGGTGTTGGGGCTGGCCCGCAGCCTGCGCCCCAGGGGTGTGCACCGGTTTCGCACCGTCGTGTAAAAACAATCGACCCGGCAGCCGGCGAACATCCCCGACGCGCTGCAGTGCCGGGGCAGCCCCATCAGCACCCTGAACGCATTATTGTACTGCACACGTAGGCCGTTGTACTGCCCCTGCGAATATGACACCCACAGGCTGGCCGCGTACAGGGGCGTGCAGGATGCTCTAAAATCGGAATAGAATCGTAATTCGAAATTATATACGGAATTTGAAATCGTTACGTGAGTGCTTTAACAGTTTTTTTCAAATTAATTTTAAATGATATTTTATTACGTAAAACATATTGAATGAACGCGAACAAATGTTTTTGCTCTCCATTACGCCGTGGAAATGCAACGAGGAACTTATTTTTGAACCTTATAAGATGGTGGCGTCGTGGTTCGCCACACAACACGTCTCATTGCCCGCGGAGGCGAAATGTGGGCTGTAAATAGTCGCCGCTACATCAAACGATCGTAGCAGGTGGAAGGAATTGGTCTCTGCCTATCCCAATGGGAAAGAGACGTAACTGTATGTATGTATGTATGTAATATGTACTATGGTCTCTGCCTACCCTTATGAGATATCGGCGTGAGTGTATGTATGTATATTATATAAAGTATAAACGCATTATTTTTATTACTTCTTTATTTTCCATCAGATACTTCACCCACCTTAAGTAATGTCAGCACCATCTAAAGTTCGACTTGTAGAAAATGCCTCAGACATCAAGTCCGCCCACATGCCATTAGTCTATGAAGTGAAAATAAATAAACGTACAGATCCAAACGGACCGCGTCCAAAATGGAGCGCATCCAAATGGCGCGGCCGCACTCCAGACTCTATCGTGGACGTCAAATACATATGACGCCTTTAAAATGGCACCAAAACCGTGGACTCCCAAATGTGTTGACGTTACCGCTGCGTTTGCTCATCCATTCTGTACTTTTGTATATAAATATGAACATATGTACATACATACACTCACGCCTATATCCCATAACGGTAGGCAGAGACCACAGTTTCGCCATCTACCACAATCCTGACACACCTCTCTCGCCTCATCCACATTCATACATCTTTTCATACACTTTCATTGATTAAGGACCATTTCGTCGATCAACAACTTGTTTCAAGAAGGCCAAGTTCGTAACACCCTCACTCGACGAGTGTATGAGTATACATATGTATCATATATATTATTATATCTAGGTAAGGTGAAAAGTTCTCGGCCTAATACAGAAATTGCGTTTCAATCAGCGAAAATCTATTATTCATGCCTGGGGGCATGTCTCACTAGTTCGTATGACAAGTTTCAACTTGTTCTCTCAAGTAGTTTGTTTACACAAATTTCCCCAGTAGACATCTTCCGTGTTGTTCGTTAAAATGGATAAACTTGAATATCGTGCGGTCATAAAATTCTTCGTTTTGGATGGATTAACCCCTAAGGAATTTCATCCGAAGTTGACAAAAGTTTACGGGGACACTGCTCCTTCAATGTGAACCGTTAAAAAGTGGGTGGTTGAATTTAAACACGGTCGCACGTCTCTCGAAGATGACCCACGTGTAGGACGGCCAAAAATCGCAATCACACCGAAAACCGTCGAAAAGGTGCACGATATCGTGTTGGATGATAGGCGAGTTAAGGTGAGTGAGATAGCTGAGGCCGTGGGAATATCAGAAGAAAGAGTGCGAAACATCTTGCACAAAGAACTAGGGATGCGAAAGCTCTGCGCAAGGTGGGTGCCGCATTTGCTGAATGCCGATCAAAAGCAAATGCGCAAACGATATTCGCAGCAATGTTTGCACCGATCTAATAGGGATCCGACCGATTTTGTGCGGCGATTTGTTATCATGGATGAGACATGGGTCCACCAGTACACGCCAGAAACGAAACAGCAGTCGAAGCAGTGGGTAGAAGCCGGTGGTTCAGCGCCAAAGAAAGTGAAATCGATCGCATCTACCGGAAAGGTGATGGCCAGTGTGTTTTGGGATGCGAAAGGGATCCTGTTAATTGATTATCTTGAAAAAGGCAAAACAATTACAGGCGAATATTACTCTAATCTTCTGGACCTGGCTTGAAGAAGAAGAAAATCATTTTTCACCAGAACAACCGTACCACCAAAGACCGTAGTCTACCGTGCTCACGTAGTGCGAGTTGGTAGACTTCACACACCCATGTGGGTATATAGGTTTCCTCACGTAGTTTTCCTTCTCCATCTATTACATAGAGGCTACAAAGTAGATCAGAGGTTATCAAATTTTTGTACTGTAATATCACTTGTAATGTTTTTCACTTTTGGGTAGACCCCCAAAGCGTGGTTAATATAATATTGTTGTAAATTTATTAACTACAAATGTGTCTTTGACCGTTGACGTGGTGGACCCCTTGCAGGTTGTCGTCGACCCCTGGGGGTCGATATAGACCACTTTGGGTATCAATAATGTAGACCGTACGTGAGTTTGAAAAACTCAGTGGTACGGGAGTCGGGTGTTTTGACCCCTAAACGATCACGTACTTATTACTTACTTATAGATAATATATTTTGTTATATATCTGATACTTTATCCATATGGACAGGTGCATAATATATTTCATTTAATAAATGTATATGCATTTATGGGCTATAAAATGGCCCACTACGCCATTCATTGCCACATCAAAATACGTATATTTTTAATATGATTGCGAAAAAGTTAACAGACTCAATTTCGAGAAAGGGTGGAGGACGATTATTTCGACTTTGGCGACTGAATATTTAAAACTGGCCATAAAATCGTGTTATGTGACGTTTAATAATCAAATGTAACACCGAGTCGGTGTCTTCATCATTATTATCGTCATCAGATCGTGGATGGAAGTCCACTGCTAAATATGGGGCTTCTCCTTAAGAGATCCGCCATAATCTCCACGCTTGGCAAATGTATTGGAGACTAGCTGTGCCCGCGACTCCGTCCGCGTGGGCATTCGGTAAGAGCGAAATTATACATACATTATTTTCTCCGATCTTAATAAAAATGAATGATAAATGATAGATAGGTGAAACAAAGACCAAATGTTAGAGGAAGCTTGCCACAATGCAACAGTAAAAACAGCATTCAAATCGGTTCAGTCGTTTTTGAGATTAGCGTGCACAAACGCACAGACGAACCGACAAACAGACAAAATTTCTAAAAAGTATATTTTTGGCTTCGGTAACATAACTACAACTTGTATGGATGGTTTCTTTGAAAAAATATTCAATGTACAGACACGGCTCGTTTACGATTTTATTATATGTATAGATTGTAGCAGTGTTTGATTGAAAAACTGAATAACGCTGCCGCCTATTATCCTGGGCGTCGTTTAGCTAGTTCTCACAGCATTCACGGGAAGAACTGGAGTGACAACGTCACTGTGACGCTATCATACCAGCGCCACACAGCATAAGTCAGTTCAATATGTATGTATGTTGTCAATTTTTATAACTCCAAACAGAAAACATATTAATTTTTTTTGCGTTATTTATGATGGGATCAGAGATGTAATCTTTTTCATGCAGACGAAATCGCTAGCATTACGAGCTTACAGTGAGTATGATGAAAGAGGTCGGTCTGACTTAATGATAATACGTACGTAATATTCCGGACAAATTCCATTGTTGGCACTGATCTAGTCCCGAACTAGGATCCCTCTATCTTTAGTACTAGACAACGATGTACATACTTATATACATACATACTATATATCTTCAGTACTAGACTACAAAATAAATATATGTAGGTAAATACGTACACGACTCCATCCATCCATCCATCCATGACCATGGATACAAATATTTGTGCTTATCACAAAAAAAATGCCTATATCAGGTTCGAACCTGGGACTCACTGGCTCAGAAAGCAGGGTCACTGGCACTGTGCCAATCAGTTGTCAACAATTTATAAAGGCATTATCCCAATCCCCAATCCATATTCGGCCCCACTACAGGGGCACGGGCCTCCCCTGATCAGGAGGGAGTTACACCGCAGTCTACCGCGCTGGCCTAGTGCGGGTTGGTAGACTTCACACACCCGTGCGAGTATGCAGGTTTACTCACGAAGCTTTCCTTCTCCGTTACATCGATGTTCACAATGTAGACCATACATGAATAAGAAGACGACTGATTGGTGCAGTGCGCAGTGACCCTGCTTTCTGTGCCAATGAGTCCCGGGTACGAATCCTGGTAAAGTCAAACATTTGTGTGACGAGCACAAAGGTTTGTATCCGAGTCATGGATGTGTTTATCTATTTATGTATAGTATTTATCTATATAAGTATGTATATCGTTGTCTAATACCCAAGATACAGACTAGTTTGGGACTAGATCAATGTGTGTGAAAAAGTGTCCAGAATATTATATTATTATATTAAATAACTCGTTTATACGAGACGGGGATCGAACCTCCGAATTTTTTGATTGCAAGCAGTCTCTAGCACCACTAGACTACCAATGTATAAAGCTGTATAAACAGACACCGCCATGAGCAGCGGGTCAGCGATGCGGAATGCGCTCTAAGCAGGTCGTGCAAATGAAATAACAAGGGCCAATCGCATGTGCGGACGTCGGGCCGTGCTCGCTCGCACGAAACAACTCGCGTGGTGGTTGATTGATTTCAGAATTAGTTGAATAAATTTTATAAACTTGTTTTACGGCTCTGGATACTTGTTCTTTATTTAAAGCTTTGCAGCTATTAAAAATTGTACCTATATTTCTTCAAATTGTCGATAAAATCACATTTTATTGCTTCCTCGGACTTTAGCTTAATTCCAAGGGAGACAACGTTGATCAGACAAAAGTTCCCACGGATCTATAAATGCTTTGAACGAACATAAATTACTTTCAAAGTTAATCATATTTTTACTGTAATGTTTCAATATTATTCACGATCATTAACAATCGACATACTGAATAACACACATTTATGTAATCATGATAATCCGCTTTCTTGGCTTCAATCAAACCAACTCGAACCAAATAACATGGTGGATAAAGCCTGTATATGATATAGGAATTTTGAGAAGATATTATAATAATAAATATGATAATTCCGTATATCAATAAAATATGTAGTACCTACATCAAAATAGTACATCGGAGGTGTAGTGGTAGCAGACATGGCTTGCGATTGAAAGTTCGTAAGTTCGATCCCGGCGCCGTGGCACAGAGTTATTTCTAATTTATGTACATACCGAAGTATTTAACGGAGAAGGAAAACTTCGTGAGGAAACTTGTATACACACATGAATGTTTAAAGTCAACCAAACCGCACTAGGCCAACATGGTAGATTGTAAATATTGACGATTGAAAGGTAATAGGGCATAAGCGACATTTTGATTGTAAATAAGTTATAAATGCCATCCTACTTATACGTCAATATTTAAAATTGTTCGCTCTTTCCAATGCACTTACTCCCATGGCTTTACAATAATTTTTTTGTCACTTATGCCCAAGTAAAACCATAAAACCACATAAAACAACCTCTCGTCGGATAAATAAATGCTTTGCCAATTAATACTTTTATTTTTCTTGATTCCAGAGCTGTTTCCATTTTCACGACATGGCAATAAATAAAAAAAGTTATGCCCATTTTTCTGCAGCTTCAAACTTTAAACTGCTCTCTTGAACAATTTAGTTTTTCTCGCTTTTAACCTTTTACCTTTCAACCGTCCATAAACAACGATACAAGACTTGGATATTAACTCAACATCGTATATTGAGTATCGAAGCACACATACATACAGAAGCCTGCCTTAGTAGGCAAGGTAGCTAAGGATAAATTTGTCAACACTAAATGTGAAGTAAATTGTCGTATCTACGCATAATTTACATGTAATTTGGGCCGGGGGCGAGGTTACGCCCGCGTAAGCCACGCTGTCTCCGCCGCAACCAAAGGTCTGGAGTTAATTGGCAACATCTCACAGTAATACACGCTCGCGACACCGAGCCGGGACATTGTACGCTCGTAATTAGCCGGGATTACTCCGTCGTGAAACACGTAAAGGATCTCATAATATTTGCATAAGGAAAAGATGGGTACCCTGTCGTAGCATTAACGGTGTCAAACAAAATGAAGAAAATATTATTATTGGAAGATAAAATATTATACTATCTTAATTTGTCAGTAAATAGTGGAGTAGGTTACATATACATACACGGTCCAAAGGTCAATTTATTTATTTAAAAATAGTAAGAACATACATGCATACACTCACGCCGACATCGCATAAGAGTAGACAGAGAGTATAGTACATACTACATATATACAGCCATGCCTCCTTCCCATTGGGGTAGGCAGAAACAACTTGTTTCCACCTGCTACGATCGTTTAATCTAGCAAAATGGCTAACCGCAGCCCACATTTCGCCCCCGCGGACAACGAGACGTGCCGTGTGACGAACCACGACACCGCTTTTCTATAAGCTTCAAAAGTGTTAAACTTCTTCATTGCGTCCTCACAGCTTAGTGGAGAGGAAAGGAAAGAGGATGAGGTAGGGAAGATGTATTGAGCAAGGAATATGGAATTTAAGAAAAGGACTATAGGATATAGGATAATACTATCTCGAAAGGAATAATAAGAGACAGTGGTAGCTCGACCACGTACTAGCAAGCGCAGTGTGGGACAGCCACCTACGAGATGGACCGACGACCTGGTGAGGATCGCTGGGTCTCGCTGGATGTAGGTGGCTATGGACCGGTCGCGCTGGAATTCGATTGGAGAGGCCTATGTTCAGCAGTGGACAGCGATGGGCTGAAATGATGATGATGATGATGATGAGTGGTAGCTCGGGGGGCCGGGGTCGCTTACCCGTATACTTAAGTCTATTTGCCGGACAGGCTAAAACACTAAGNATTATAATATTATATTATAAAATATTAATGTTAATAGAAGTGTAAGATAGGCTTATAAAATAATATGCAGGTTCAGTATTCCTTGTGCATATATTTCCCGCGTTACGTAATGCTTATCCTTTAAAAGGAATCCGGCAAGAAACTCGGAGGTTACTCTTTTCTAAAGCATTATCACATTTTCAATTTTTAAAGTTCACAATGGAAGTAGAGGTATTTGTAACAGTAAACCGATAAGATTATTTAACTATGATTTGTGGGAACAATGGGTCTGGCATGTTTAATCATAAACGAAAGTCAAAAGATTATCGATGGTTTGAATAAGGAATTTTGGCGGCAACTCAAGTGAAGCACACTTGAAGTTTAATTTTATTTTTTATATTAATTTATTGTTTTTTTTTTTATGTAAGCGGGGGCAAACGGGCGAGCGGGTCACCTGATGGTAAGTGATCACCGCTGCCCGCCCATAGACACACGCAACACCAAAGAGATTGCGAGTGCGTTGCTGGCCTTAAGAAAAGTGTAAGCTCGTTTCTTGAAGGTCCCCAAGTCGTATCCACTGTAGTACTGCAAATGAAGTCGTATTGTGATGTTTGATATGTAAATTTGGTGTTGTTTTGTTTATCAACCGACAATAATCGTGAACAATATTGAAACAAAACTGTGATTAACATTGCAATGTGACTGTATTTCTTCAAAGCAATAAGCCCGCGGTACCTTTTGCTTAGTCAATGTGGTAATCGTCGAATTGAAGTCATAACTTTCAAGAAGCAAATAAGTTATAAAATGAGTTATGTACACCAGCGTTATAAGCGTGTGAATATAATAAAATTACGTCAGACAAGGCTATAATGGGCTTGGATCCAGTTGCCTTCGCTTTAAAAGGGAAACATTATAAAAAATATTTTAAATATAAAAGACCTTTATTTACCCTTCAAATTCTGATTTGACTTAATTCAAATTCGTGGTAATATACAGGATGTTTGGCGCATGGACCGATACATTTTTTTTGGGGATTAGGGGGTTATTTGCTAGGTTTTTATCTATATTTATAATTGAAATATGTTTCTTTTTAGTTTTTTCTTTAAATTACCCGAAATCTCGCTTTTAAATCATTATTTTTTGTTTGTTAATGGTACAACCATTAACAAAAAAAAAATATAATGCATAGCACGAAGTAGACATTTTACAGACCATTTACATTAAATAGTGATTTATTAGGAACTAGCTGTGCCCGCGACTCCGTCCGCGTGGGCATTCGGTAAGAGCGAAATTATACATAAATTATATTCTCTGATCTTAATAAGAATGAATGATAAATGATAGATATATGAAACAAACACCAAATATTAGAGGAAGCTTGTCACAATGCAACAGTAAAAACAGCATTCAAATTGGTTTAGCCGTTTCTGAGATTAGCGTGCACAAACGCACA
>WUAW01006314.1:6265-18581 GCA_017165845.1 Thaumetopoea pityocampa | reverse complement strand
CTTCTTTTGCCATACCCACGATTCACTGCCGTACATAAGTGTAGGCACCGATAGACCATTGTGAATAGCAAGACGCGCCTTTTGTGAGACTGACTGACTACTCATCGCAGAGTGTAGGGCACCATTCACTTTATTACCCGCAGTCACCTTCCTTTCAATATCACTATCACACCTTCCATTTCTTGAGATCATAGTTCCAATGAATCATAGTTGGAATAAATATTTATTTCAACTATGATTTCAACTATTTAATATTAAATAGTTCGTAGCCTTTTTTATCAAAATTTTTACAAACTAAACAAATGCAGTATTTAATAATATATTTTATTCTGTGGTAATGCTATAATATGATATTTGAAGTAAATTCACCCAACGTGTACACAGCGAATTCAAATTTTACCCAAAATAGAGTACTTATTTTAATAAGTGGCTATACAGTGATTTAAAATTGCATTTCTAGTACCTGTAACGGTTAATATGACAAGATTTTTTTTTAACAACCCAAAGACTATTATGACTTATAGTGGAAGATTAATTGACGCCGCGATCCGCTTTCTTAGTCTTAGTAAGTATAACAAACTAACGAAATCTAAGACTAAAAGCGTAGTTAAATGATCGAACCTATAGATTTTACACGACGGCTAATGAAAAACTGTTTTAATTGATTGTAGAATTGTTAGTAAAATTTATTTACGATAGGTATTTAATGTCGAAAGCTTAGGAGCTAATTCTCCCTGCTTATAACAAAGCAGTATGGCTAATGTTAGTGCTATGCTAATGCGACTTCCATTATGTTGGGTTTGGGTTGGATTTCGGGACAATAGGATGATGCAGCTTGGTTTTTTAGTGGGTGCAGATATCACATATTTTTTTATCCAAAGTATTTGGGTCCTTGGTGACATGCTATACGGCAGGCATTTCCACTTGTTTAAAAAAGATGTAATTTAATATTATTTTATCCTTCATAAATTATGTTTTGCGTTCCAGCTAACAATACGCGTGACCGATGTGAACGACAACGCACCTAAGTTTGAACTGCCCGATTATCAAGCGCACAATGTCGACGAAGATATTCCTCTCGGTACGAGCATACTTAAAGTCAAGGCAATGGATGCTGATTCAGGGAAAAATGCTGAGATCGAGTATTTAGTATCAGGTGATTATTTCATATATAAAATCTATGGAGTTTCATTGCCTTATCTAGTACAATATATTAATACTAGTAATTTTTCTGGGATTTACCTAGGTGGCGTTAATGTTAAAACTGTTATGTCTTTGGTATGATATAAATATTTTTATTATAAAAAATCTGCTAATATAAAATAAATAAATATTTATATATGTATTTTAAATTCGGAATGTATCTGTACATATAATGCTTTTCATAATCATAATCATCATGTTAGCCTACAGGTGTGCCGGATATAGGCCTCCTCCAGTGATCGCGACACTAAACGGCGGCGCACTGTCGCTATTACCGTCGCCCGCGCCATGCCACTGCTCTCCTAGTCGGGGGTTCACTCACATTCTATCGGATTAATCACCGCCATTCCAACATTTTAGGACACCAACGTACATCGGTGACTCGGTTCTTCTCCGGATTTACATACATATAGTCACGCCTTTTCCTTAGTTCTCCGGCAGGGAATCGAACCCCGGTCTCCCGCGTGATCAGGGGTGCACTGATCACTATACTACTGAAGAACTGGGGTAGCCAGAGACCACTTTTTCAACTTGATACGTTTTTTTTAATGTAGCAAAGTGGCTATCCATGACCTACTTCTCGTGCCCGCTGGAAACGAAACGTGCTGGGTTCAAAAGTGTTTAAAGTTCCTTACAGCGTTCTCACGAAACGAGGATAAGGTAGAAAGGGTGTCTTGAGTGAGGAATATGCAATTTGGGAAAAGGACTATAGGATACTAATATCTCGGAAGGAGTAAGAAAAGACAGTAGTAGATTAGGAGGCTGAGGTTGCCTACCCGTATACTTGAATTTTTGCCGGACAGGTTAAAAATTAAGTACTCCCTGACTTAACTACTTCGGACTTCTTGTTGCAAATGCTATCTCGCGGGTAACTCCGAGTATAACTTTATTGCTCGCTGGGTGATCATAAGCTTTCTTACTAAGCCTAAAGATGTATCCGAGACACGTAGGTAATCAATGACAAAACTATTAGGTGCAGGGTAACATGGGTATTATTTTTATCTTTCACCAAAATATTAAATACCATAATTTTGATCCTCTAAATTTGTTAATTGTGGTCCACCAGCGATTCTGCCACGAGCACTGTATCCATAGAAAATCGCAGATAAATAATATACTCTTCAATGGTATTAATATTTGGTTCGTTCCAACCATAAGATTAATGCCATCTGTAGAGGCGCCTGTAAACACTATCGGAGAGATAATATAACCTGTCTTACATTATTTTGAGTGCTGATCCTGTACACAAACTGTCAAGGTGGCGTTTATATGATATCTCTCAATATTTCGATCTACGAATAGCCAAGACCACATATATATAAAAGCACCATTCATGTTTTCTGATAGTCTACAAATGCATTAAGGACCATTAACACTCCTTTATTTCCGTATAATTTGCCTGCCTGCGTGTAATTTAGTATGTTAGTGAGCTCTTTTCGGGAACCGGCGTGTTCGGAAATTAGAAATTGTCTAATCTACATTTGAGATGGTTCGTGATGTCTTTTGGAAACAGTAAACAAATATGTTTGGGAAGCGAAACACGTCTGCAGTTATCCATGAGCATGTATCTTTCTTAAGGACAACACAACTATTGCTCTATGCTAACGGAGTTGTGCCTTCATGTATGACAGAATAGAACAATATTTTTGTTATTTGCAAATACGGAGGTTCTTTTTCCCGGCGTGATTTCTATATCACTTGATGAATTGTTATTTTGTGTATTTTGGAAACCACACGAATCATGTACATGCTGATATCCGTGATATCGGTGGAGAGTCGTGTGAGTTTACTTTTGGAGTCGCTCTAAACTAGCTAAACGGTATGTACCATTTCTAGGTGTACAACAGTCTATAAAAAAATTCAACCTAACCTAGAATCTCTAACTTAAGAGAGAAGATTCTGCCGTTATCACTCTTAAGTATCGTCAGCTAGCTTTGTTTAATAGAAAAATCTTCCCCGAATGATTTAGATTTTAAGGCTCTAAACTTTAGAGTCTTTCTTATTCTCAGTGGGGTCTTTAATACGTCCAGTTTTAAAGTATGGTATCGTGTTTGATGAATTTTGAGATTTGTCTATTCAGCTGCGGATATCAAAACGCATTAATTGAAGACTGGAGTGTTATCTCGGTTCTATCGTCCATGAGATTCAATTTGGTGTGAGAGCTTCTTGGTTTTGTTAGTAGGGTTGACCTTATAAATTTCCCTTCATATGGACCGTGCCACTGTTTAAATTGTCCACAGAAATTCAGTCGATTAATTATAGTAGTTTTAATTATAATCGTATAATATATCGATAAGCTTAAAATCATACAAATATGGATAAATAATTATTGATTTATGTAATTTTATCTTTGAGTCACATGATTGGAAATGCTAATCAGAAAACGTGACGTCTACTTATTTTTTTTGACATGTTATTACTTTTATAATATTATAAAATCTTGCACATTGCACAGCACAGCATTAATAGTAATTTTTCACGTTCATAAATGAAATTCGCAGTTAAACTTTAAGCAAAATCAACTTCGTACATAATATTAGTTCTGTTTATTCCACAACTTTTTTAAAATTTATTTTGTAAAATATATTTTTATTGTATTAAAAGGTGTAATGTTAAATAAATAAATATTATATTAATATGTATTCATTTAATACACGGACATGATTTTGGAAATAAAGCGTTTAAAATTATTTTTTATTTGTCAACTCCTGGATTGTTGTTAATATTCATTGCTTTTTGATATATTTACTATTAAAATTGCGCAGTATATATAATAGCGGTTACCTATTATAAAATACATACATACATACAATTATGCTCTTTCACTGGCTATTCGGCGGGGAATCAAACCACGATTTCCCGCGTGACTGGCCAGGATACTGACCACTATACTACCGAAGATTTGAAGTAGGCAGAGACCCCTTCTTTCCTCTTGCTATGAGCAAAGTATATCTGTAGCTCACTTTTCGGCCCCTATGGGAAACCACGACGCCGCCATTTTTATAAGGTTCAGAAGCGTTGAAGTTCCTCATTGTGTTCCTACAAAAAGGAAGGAGAAGAAAAACGTTGAGGTAGGAAATGTGTATTGAGGACTATAGGATATAGGATACTACTGTCTCGGAAGGAGTAAAAACAGACAGTAGTAGCTCAGGAGGCCGGGGTCGCTTAGCCGTATACTTAAGTTTATTTGCCGGGCAGGCTAAATGACTAAGTACTCCCGGATTCTACTAGGATAAAGCAATTTATTATAACATAAAACAGGTTCAACCACTTCAGATATTCCATAATTTCAAATTTTAATTGTTTTAGGGAGATATTTTTCGAATCGCAGAATTATGATGCTACTTACCACCCTAGTGTATTCCTTAGCTTGAATGAAGTATTTGGAAAAGGATAACTAAATCTATTTAAACGTTCAGTACAACTAGTCTTTTATAAACATACTTATTTAATACATTTTCATTTCAGATGATCATTTTAGTGTGGATTCAAACGGAATTATTACGAACAATAAACAACTGGACGCGGACAATAATAACGCTTATTACGAGTTCGTTGTCACAGCAAAAGATAAAGGTGAACCAGCAAAAACAGGAACTGCAACTGTTAGAGTTTATACGAAAAACAAAAACGACGAAGAACCCAAATTCTCCCAGCAAGTATATACACCAAATGTCGATGAAAACGCTGGACCTAACACTCTAGTTACTACTGTTGTTGCGTCTGATAAAGACGGTGATAATGTCAGATTTGGATTCGTAGGTGGCGGCACTAGTTCTGGTCAATTCGTTATTGAAGAAATAACGGGTGTAATACGATTACACAACAAGGCTATATCACTTGACAGAGATAAATATGAGCTTAATGTAACGGCGATGGACGATGGCGCTTGCTGTGTCAATGGTGACGCTACAATACACACATCCACTGCTGTGGTAGTCGTGTTCATAACAGATGTTAATGACAATAAACCTATATTCAAAGATTGTCCTACGTATTTCCCAAAAGTAGAAGAAGGAGCTCCGAACGGTAGTCCAGTTATTAAAGTTCAAGCCACAGATGAAGATAAAGGTGTTAATGGTCAAGTAAAATATTCTATAGTACAGCAACCTAATCAAAAAGGTACGAAATTCACAGTTGACGAAGAAACTGGTGAAGTATCGACTAACAAAGTGTTCGACAGGGAAGGAGACGACGGTAAATTTGTATCGGTAACTGTAAAAGCGACGGATCAAGGGGAACCCTCATTAGAAGGAGTGTGTTCATTTACCGTAGAAATAACTGATGTTAATGATAATCCTCCACTATTTGATAGACAAGTAAGTAATAGTTTGTAAATAATTTTAATCAGTAGTCTTAAACACAAACTGCATGGGGTCACAATAAGTTTCACTTATTTGCATGTATTACAGATAAATATCGTGATTCATGATTGATGATCTGTCATTTTAACATATCTTGCAGAAATACGTAGAAAATGTTAAACAAGATGCCAGTATAGGCACGAACATATTGCGAGTATCTGCATCCGATGAGGATGCCGATAATAACGGCGCTATTGTTTACACATTGAGCGCTCCCTATAACCCTGCTGATATAGAATATTTTGAGATTCAGCCCGAATCGGGTTGGATCGTGTTAAAGAAGCCCCTCGACGTAAGTACGCTTAATCATTTATAATCAGACATTCGATCACGAGCGAGTTTTTGATTAGATCGATGAGTGAAAGGGATAAACTTTCCTAAAAAGTTTGGTGGATGAGTGCTACCTACAGGCCTTAGGATTCAATTGGCACATACTTTAAGTTGATTTAAATGTAAATAGTTCTAAATTACCGCTGCTGTAAATTGCTGTGAAGAGGGGTAAATCCTGGCTGTGAGGAGTAGTTGTCCATTGAACGGCGGCGGCGCCGTTGGGGCTTGTTCTTCTTGCAGCACGATTAGTTTCAGTTGCCGCCAGCGTCGGCTCAGCACTAAATCTTCGTTAAGATTTATTTCCGCAGCACCATCTTGCATTGACTATCTTACGGATCGATACGACTTGTGTACAGTACTTACTCTATGACGGAGATGATACTGCTGTAAATATTTCACCGTTGGAACCTATGTTTAGTTCTAAAACATGTACAGTTTCTGTAACAGCACCTTTGTATATTTCGCACAAACTAGTTTTGAGGTTTATTTTATCGTAAGTAATGGATTAATTGATTTCAGAAGCTTACGCTTATAAACATACTTATCAATATTATATTTATGTACATGTTTTGTTACTAATCTCAGATTTTATTTTGCGGAGCGGTACCACGGGTGGTTCGAATCCGCCCTGACACTTTATCTTTGGTACAGACGACTACTCATTCATCGTTATGTCTTATATACGATACTGTATCATTATAATTACCAATTTTTTCCAGGGAAGCTGTATCATATTATTATAATTGTATAATATTAGTTAATAATTGGGATGGTCAGATTGCTCGCAAGGCAGTTTGGCCATCTGACCAGTTGTGACATATTCCTTCTGTGAAAGGGGCAACGTTCTCGATCCAAAATTGTACAATTTAACGTAACGTCCATCGTTTGTAATATTTTTATTTCAATGAGTGTCGTTTCGTTGTAGTGATTACGAGGTCATCAAAACACTCTTATGGCAAACTGACCTCTCCGCCATGTCTTGTATGCAGAGCTGCATGCATTTGCCTGCTTTCTTTTAAGTTATTTTATTCTTATTTTTAAGATTAGTTTAGTTTGATTATTGTAAAAAGTACCATAGGTATAATGTACAGTTTTTCTCCTTATTGTACAGAAAATTTGTAAAATATCGTAAATATTTTTGTTTCCATTTTTTTCTTGCACAATCTAATATGGCTACGACATGATGGAATGATCTTTGCTGTAAGTAATGACGACAGGGCCTGTGCGTGGGAGAGGACGACGTGATCGAGCTTAAATTTAGTTTTTATGTAATAATAATACCCTTCTCTTGTTTTGTTTAGCTTTCTGAATGCGAGATAGACGAGTGTTAGTCTTCAATTGATCAGCACCTGCCGTCTAATTCGACATTCGCAATGTGGAAGCGAACGATAATTGATTTTATTATTTCAATTATTTTAATTATTTGTTAGCGAAGAGTACTTGTGTTTATGTTTTAGTTGTATTATGTTTTGTTTCACCCCGCTGACCTTTGACCCGTGTATCTGTAGCGGGACAGGTACCGCCTGCGCGTGCGCGCCTCCGACAGAGGCGACCCACCCTCTTCAGCAGACGTGGACGTTGAATTAGACGTGGTAGACAGGAACAATAAGCCCCCCATCTGGGACATGACCACGTATGGCCCCGTTCACATCAAAGAGAATGTCACAGTGGGTACTGTAGTGACCAGTGTGAAAGCCAGGTTGGTATCAGGCGCAGCGGGCTCTCGGGCCCGCCGCTCCGCAGCTCCTAACACTACTAACGACGTGGTTTTGTCTGTTTCCATCAACTCTTTCCCCGATAGCGAGAAACGTACAAGTTGGAGGCTATGGCTCAAGACAAGGGCTTCCCGCCCTTGTCCAGAACCGTGGAGGTCCAGATAGACGTAGTGGATCGCGCGAACAATCCCCCCGTGTGGGACCACACGGTGTACGGCCCGATCTACATTCGAGAGAATTTGCCCGTGGGCGCCAAAGTGGTGTCGGTGAAAGCAAGGTGCGTGGGTAACTGTTCGGCACGGGCACCGCACGCAGCCCCGACACCTGCACGCGCGACGCCGCGCGCGCTCGTTCGCCGCCAGACGCCCACTGTCTGTCTTTCTCGCGTGTTGCGCCTGAAATGGGACGGTAGTGCCGGCAGCGGGTCGTTTTGTATTGTGGCGCGCAGGAACATAGCTGCAGACTTCATTATCTAAATATTTCGATACAGTGTGTACTTTCAGTAACGCCGGACTCATTCTCAAAATGACGGCCTGTTGTACGGCTCACCGTTCTTATTTGCGGCCTAACGCAGTCTTGATGTTGATAATTGTATAGAAATGTGCCACTCAAATATCTATACTATTGTTAACTTTTTAAATTTGCACACTCGTGAGCAAGGAAGACAGTTTTTGCAGTCATGATAGTTTGTTATTCAGTACTTTGTTTTCTTTTAAATATCTATTTTCTAGGTATTTAAAATTAAATATGAAGTATTGAATACTTACACTTATAGGAGGCAAGTATACATATGAAAGTCATGAGATTAAGATGTTACACCTGGTCCAAATATGTTTAATTCAGTTGTTTAGGAGAGGCTGTTCGAAAGAAGGAAATAAGTGTTTTTTTTCGAATAGATGGATTTTTCCAAAATTGGTTTGCTTACTAAATAGTGGACAGTGTAAAGCTTATTCTCATTGGACATGTATGTAAAGTTGTCTAAAGCGATGGATGCGTGCGCTGCGCTCGTCTCCAACGATCGTTTGCCTCTCACTTGGTGGTCTGAATACAATGTTGATATGTCCATGAACTTCAAGCGCATCGTCACGACACACGCGGACTTGTGATTCACTAGCGTGCATTAGAAGAGTTCACTGCTTACGTGGAACGGGAACACTGTGTTGTTTTGTTTAAGGACATCTATTTTGGTGACAGCTGTCAATAACGATTTCAACTGTACGTTTATGTCACACGACTGGGTAACTTATATATTGGGCAATATTGACATGAAACGGTTCTGATACATATCTATATTTTGGTTTTATCAATAAAAGTTTAGTTAACTTAGAACTTATAAGCTTCTTAAACGTTCAAATCCATTGACCAAATTTTTTTCGTATATCTCTCAATATAGATAGATGTCTTTAAGCAAATTGTGAGAGGTATAATAAAGTTGGTATTTAGGTCTATCAAAAATATGTGTCCGTGGTAACTGCATGAGGCTGGGGCATCAGTGCATAATGACTCATGAATATCTACATTTTTAAAATTTGATGTACTCGTACGAGATAAAGTAGCATGTTGAGATATTGCTATAGTTCGTAGATGTGGAGCAGTTGTTAAATCGTTTATTTAAAAAGTAATTTATTTTAATGACTTGAAATAGTGCTTTTCGATATAAATGTTTATTTGGCATTACTTGAAGATTTTAGTGGTTTGATATAAAATATCCCGTGCTTCGCGCTCAACTCAGAACAGAAAATCATGTTTTACTGGAGGTGAGGCTATGTAGAATTTTCACCCCCAAAAGTTTCTTTAATAAATTTTACCGTAATCATTAGAACCGTTTTCAAATGTCTTAAAACTTCGTTCGTTTACTATTAAACGACTTGTTACTTGTGATTTACCTATATATGTGGTAATTTGAAAATATCAGAGATGTTACTTAAGTATGGGAATAATTAATATGATATTTGAGGTCAGATATATTTCTGATAGTTAATAGATACGACATATTTCGTTATTATATTAAATCAAATAAACATTTAGTTGTTTAAATTAAAAAAAAATGGCTTCAGTCAGGGTTATTATATAAAAATAATAATAGATTTGAACTATTTTAGTACATTTTTAGTACAAGGTAGGTAATAAATTAATCGACATTCCCAAAAGTTATCATGTGTGTAACTGATTGTTTTGTTAATTTATAATACAAGGATTTATAGGATCCGGAATGAGATAATCCGCAGGAGAACTAGAGTCGTCAATGTGTCTCAAAGGATTGCAAAGCTAAAATGGCAGTGGATGGGGCATATAGTTTGCCAAGCTAATGGACGTTGAGGTCCAAAATTGCTGCAGTGGCGACCTCAACCGGAAAGCTTAGTGCGGCTCAACCCACGACTAGATGGATCGATGACCTAGTGAAGACCGCGGGTAATCGGTGGATGCGGGCGGTTCACAGCCGCTCGATGTGGCGACCATTAGAAGAGTCCTGTGTTCAGCAGTGGGCTGATATGATGATGATAATACAAGTCTATTTTGAAAAAATGATTAATGTACGGTCAGTAGCACGCAGCGTTACGATTGCCAATTCATTTAATTACCGATTGATTTATGCATGGAATTCTGTAATTTTACTAACGTAAATCAGAGGTAGTTCGTTAATAGTCTGATTACTTTCGATGATTATAATGCCACATAGTTGGCTGCTCAATTGACTATGTTTATTCAATATCAGAGCGAGCTTGAATTTTTTTTAATTTAACACATTTCTTTTTGATGTCTTCGCCCTTCGAAACTCATGTCTAAGAGCAATTGTTGATAGTGCTTATTTCAATTATAATAAAATCCATTAGTTATTGAATATATTACGAGTATGTCCTATTTTCGTTTGGATATCGTCAAAAATAAATTGATTATTTATTTGTTTAAAAAATTTATATACGAAATATTTAAGATTTTTTTAAATTGCAATAAGCTAGTACTTGACTACAATCCCACCTGATGGTAAGTGGCGATGTAGTCTTAGGTGATAGAGCGCACTAGCCTAGTAAAAACCTGTTCACTCTTTTCTTGAAAACGTCCACATTGTAATCGGAGGGAAACACTGACGCCGGCATCTGCGAGTCTACATTTGGTAGATGTTAAGGTTGTAAATTTGGTGTATTATTAATGTAATCAGTAATTATGATTTGTGAGAGTATATCGAAACCGAACAAATATACTTTTCGGAATGTCGATTAAATACGTACTACCTACGTACAACACTGGCAGAGGAATTTTGATTACGTAAGTACAATATAGGGAACATCCTGGAAATATAAATGGAAGACATTGTAATTAATGAATGTGCATCACTTATGTGCCACGGGCTATTTTGGTTGTGCATCATTAGTTTAAACTCCTAGTGCATCAACACGAGTGCTGCCTCTTGGCGAGTCACATCTCTATTGTCTATCTGTTCGTCCTAAACCACACATTTCAAACTCACATCGTACATGGACGACGAAACCATTACTAACTCACCATAATAACTTTAATTAAGTGTAATCTGTTATTTGAGATCATCATGTTGATATATTAAAGAAAAAAAAGTGATTGGTCGAGCTCGATTGGATTAAACTAAATACAGTAGTATTCATTACTTCTATATTTATTAAAGATATGATGGACAGCAGGGAATAATTCTGTGGTTCAAGAAAATTCTAAGCGAGTCGCCTAAGTGACCCAAACCATTTATGTTTGTGTTGTATTGTGCGTTTTGTGATCGTCGCCATCGTTTAGTTAAATTCATGAAGAGGATTGCTGCTGCCTACCATAAACCATTATCTAATATCAGCTGGAACGCACACAATCGAATCTTGTGTATTTTGTATGGAGACTTAGTCTGTAAGTGTATATACGCCTGCATTAGATATGATTAACCATCAAAACCACGTTTCCATAAAACCGATTATTTATAACATCAAATTGATGAATAATGAAAGTTTCAAGTTGATTGCTAAAGTATTAAATTGATTACAACATTTGTTTACATCTCAACTTTCCGAGGCAACGTTAAAAAGGGCTCATTTTGACATTTCCGATTGAAAGTTGTCACTTAATCCATGAAGATCTCGAATAAGCAGAGTATAGTAATAATCGTGGTATTAGGTAATTCTGTTACAGTTTGGCAATTTTGATTGATTGGTATTGTTACGATAATTAAGGATTTGAGATATTACTTCAGTCTTAATGTCTAAATTGTACAAAAATACTTAAATACAGATTTAAATATAGATCAGTGAATCAGGTTTAAGAGTCGCTCTTACGGTCTTTTCAATAGTTGCTGTTTTTAGAATCATATTATCGAATTTAAAAATTGATCTGATAACATCGTCTCCTTCATTGAAGGTGTGTATAAATAATCGTTATTATAATGTTTTTAAGAAGGTGTATTTAAATAATCGTTATTATAATGTATTAAATTAGTTATGAAATTGTTTAAATCTTAGTCATCATTACACACTTTGAGAAGCTAGTCTAGTTACCTTCAATTGAGTATTTAGTTATTTAGTTGGTAATTTAGATTTGTCTTATAATATTTTTGACTGAAGGTAATCGGCCGTAAACTTATTTATGTCCTGCGCCCTGAGAGCATTAAAAAAAGCCAAACAAAAAATACATACATACATACATACACTCACGCCCTTTTCCCTGGCTCTCCGGCGGGGAATCGAACCCCGG
>WUAW01006313.1:8148-19673 GCA_017165845.1 Thaumetopoea pityocampa | reverse complement strand
TACTAAAACAATAAAAATGAGAAAATTTTCCACCCCCGGTTTAATCGCTTACACTCCCGGTGACAGAATCTTTTTTTGTCTAGCATACACTTGATTGCTTGACAAAACTCCTTTTCTACAACTACCTACATTGTGTAATTTATTACTTATATAAGTTACCAATGTACCTACTTCCTAATTAGTTAATATATAACAATCACCCTAGGTTACATGGCCACTCACCACCAGGTGGGATTGTAGTCAAGTACTGGTTTAAATATAGTAAAACAAAAATGAATTAAATACAATTAAAATTGTGAAACAGTTAAGTCATCAATCCACACAGATGATACACAAAAGTAAAATGGAATGTTGTCACACCTAGATTTAAAAGGTGCATATTATATGAGAAAATAGGCATTGCCCATGACATGTTCCGTATTTTGTATTGAACAATATGATATCATTACATTGATATTATTGAATTTTAGCATTAAAGGCTAGCAGGACTTGTGCAACGTACTGTTAAATACTTCATACTGTTAATTGTGGTCAAAACCATTAGGAGATGGGGAAATCAGTGTCCTAACACTTGCGTCTGTAAAATATAAGATATAAGCCAATCTATTATGATGATTAGATTTATCTCTTCCTATTTGTTAAGAGAGCTATTGTTTCCAAATTCCAAGATTGTGGGTTACAGGGAGTTAGATTTTGATGATTATTCAGTAGTGGGACTTTTAGTATCAAAATACTCATTTTTTGTGGTCTTTTTTCATGTTAACAAGAAATGTGAAATTTTTATTCAAGTATAAAATAATATTTGATATTAATATTCCCATAAATTTATTTGAAGTCGTTTCTGAGAAAAAGTGCGTACAATCAAAAGTTTTGGTATTTTGTTTGATTAGTATAAGTTGTATTGTTTTTTTTCAGTCATCGCACTCCATTGGTCTCATGTGGTGGTTGTTGGCGCGCGAAGTCCTGAGACTGCGTGGCGTTCTCCCGCGCGACCAGCGTTGGGACGTCGTCGTTGACTTATTTTTCTATCGCGATCCAGAAGAGAGCGAAAAGGAAGAGCAGCAGGCTAAGGAACAGGTCAGTAACATAGTGTTTTTAAAGTTGAAAACAAATTTTGCATGGTATCTGGTTTCCACTTTTATCTCGGACTGCACGGATGGCGCAGCGGTTTAAGCATCCACTGCGCTGTCGAGTGTTGTGGATTCTTTTCCCACACAGGACAACAACTTTGTGTAAACCACAAATTGTTGTTCTGAGTCTGGGTGTTCTGTGTTCCGCGATGCAGGAATGCGGGTGGAGTCTTTAAAAAGAAAATCTCTTTCCATGACTGCATAGAGACCAAATGAGGATTTACCAGAGTAATCATTAACATCACCAGCCTGTGGAAGTTTACCATTGGACATAGGCCTCCTCCTTAAAAAGAAGGAATTTGACATAATCTCCACGGCGTCTTGGACATAACAGTAGATTTTGACTAGAACAGGGGGTTTCCAAACTACGGCCCGTGGGCCAAATCTGGCCCGTCAGTGTCATCAATCTGGCCCGCGATGATGAACAGTATGGCCCTAAGGCTGGAAAGTTTGCAGACCCCTGAACTAAAATAACAGGATAGGGCTGTTGCTCTTTATTCTTCTACATCATCTAGTTGGTTCTCATCGCACCCATGGGACGAGATTCGAGTGACGCTATTATTACGCTGGCGCCACACAGTAATAACACATTAGGGTAACAGTAATATCCTGATAATTTAATAAATATCTGCAATATTTAAGTCACCTAGTATACACAGAGCTTAAGTTTTATTACCAATGTATAGCTGTGGTTTTAAAAGGATGACAAGAAAACTTTCTGCAGCAGTTTATCTAACCTTTTAGCATATGCATAGAAGGTCATGGGCAGACTGTATCTTGTAACAGGATACGATCTGACCCCCTTTGCTTAATACATTTTGATGTAACCCAAAGATATCAATATAGATTCACAAATGCAAATTTGTTTTCATCTCGTCTCACTTTCAGCCATCACACAACTTAGAATATTGATTTATTGTAACTTTTTAGTTGAATTGAATTATTAATTTAGTGGTTACCATTTCTAGTAATCTCAGGTAAAAATGTAACTTTCCATGAAAACATTACACTGATTTAATTCAAAAAATTATTTCAAAGGTCACCCCTTATTTTTTTGTCTGTAATACGAACATTTAGTCATGTGTACTAGTTCCATTGCTCTCCAAAGCAATGATTTGTCTGAAAATAAATATTGTGTATACCAGGCTGTGGTTGCTGCTAAGCCGGAGGTGCCCGCGCCTGTGCTTAGCGAGGACTGGATCGAGACCGTTGAGCCCGTTACCTCCTGGGCCGAGGAGGGCGCTCCGCCAGCGCCCGCCGCCACATTCGGTACAGCGCCCGCCCAAGAAGACTGGGCTTCTCAGGTCTGTTAGATATACTATATGTTCTTACAAGCTGCTGCTTTATCCTAAGTCGGAATCTGCTGCAATTTGCGAGTTGACAGTATATTTAAAAATTAAAATAATGATGCTATAATAATTATATATTGAAATAATTATATATGAATACTTATAATATTATACTTAATATTATATTATTATACTTATAATATTCTGTAATAATTATATTTGAACACGTATTTTGCTACACGTACTAAGAAAACGTATCTGCTGTAAATAGCTAAACCCAACATTTCACTAGAGACAAAAAATCGTTGCTAAATCAGAAAAAAGTCAACTTTTAACGAGATAAGATACATATATGGATACTTTATGGTAAAAAGTATTCGTATAATACAATATTTGATTAAAAAAATAGGATTTTTTTTCCTGATTTTGCGACTGTTTTTTGGCTCTAGTGAAAAGTGGGTTTAACTACTTACAGCAAATACGTTTCCTTCCAATGGTATGAAACATTTAAAATAAAATTTTCAACTCTCGGATTGTAGGGCTTTGGCTATAGCGACTATCATCTGACATGTCTGGAAGCCCCTGCAATCCTTGCTTCATCTATGTTATTGACTCACCACCCAGAACCCACTGTATTACACGCTTTATGAAATATGTACATAACAGTTACAGACAGTTGTTCAGTGTTAATAGTTGAAATTCCTTTAGTCGACTTATGAAACATCCAGTTAGTTTTTACTGTAATTATATGATGACTGGTTAATTTAGTGGTATTGACCCTGCTGTTTGTGCTAATTAGTCCCGGGTTCAAATCCTGATAGGGATAAACTTTGTGTGAGCTTGAATGTTTATACCCGAGTAATGGATGTTTATCTATATATGTATTACTATTTAATTAAAGATATAAGTATGTCATTGTCTGGTTACTAAAGAAAGGGTATCCTAATTTGGCACTAGATCAGAGGTCCCCAAACCTTTTCGTCTCGTAGACCACTTGCGTATTTTTTCGCTTTCGTTTGGACCCCCTCCCTGCTAATACAGAATTTTTACAAATTCATCAAATCTTAATATGTTATTCATATCATCAAGTTCTAATGTGTTCTAATTAGACAGCTGTCATGAACCCCTTGCAGGTCATCGTCGACCCCTGGGGGTCGATAAAGACCACTTTGGGTGTCGGTGCACTAGATAAATGTGTTAAACTGTTGTGCGATAAAAGATTTATACTAATAAAAGATTTATACTATTTCTGTCTAACGTAACCACACAGGCTATTTATTTATTCTTAACCAAATTGGTGTTTTTTTTATATACAAATTCAAAACTAAACTGAGAATACAGTATAATAGAATATCTGTACAATTATAAAATTGTTAAATGTCAAATTCTGTAAATCAAAGATATTAAAAAGGTCAGGGAGTACTTAGTCTTTTAGCCTGTCCGGTAAATAGACTTAAGTATACGGATAAGTAAGTGACCCCGGTCCCCCGAGCTACTGCTGTCTCTTAATCCTTTCGAGATATCATAAAATATAATATAGTCCTTGTCCTCAATTCCATATTCCTTGCTCAATACACCTTTCCTACCTCATCCTCTTTCCTTTCCCCTTCCCTAAGGTGTGGGAACGCAATGAGGAACTTTAACACTTTTGAACCTTATAAAAAGGCGATGTCGTGGTTCGCCACCCGACACGTCTCGTTGCCCACAGGGGCGAAATGTGGCCTGCGGATAGCCACTTTGCTACATTAAATGATCGTAGCAGGTGGAAGGGAGTGGTCTCTCTCTACCCCATTTGGGAAAGCGCCGTGGCTGTATATATGTATGTATGTATGTAGTATGTACTATGGTCTCTTATCTACTCTTATGGGATATCGGCGTGAGTGATTAACACATACATGTGTATGTATGTATGTATTAAAAGAATTACTTAGATTGACTAATTAAGGGCTTCTGAAACCAAATCCATAGATGTTTGTTTGTTTGTGCTAGTTTCACACAAAAACTAGTGAGTAGATTTTGGTCAAACTGTTACAGTCTTAAAGATACTATTCCGATTTAAATACTGCGGCATGTTTCATTAAAATCGGTCTAGTAGAATTGAACATACCGGCTTGATCCCTGTTTTAGTAGCTGTGCGAGTGTGTCCAAGTGGTTCTAAGGCTTTTTTCTAAATCTGTGATTATTCCAGGTTTTCCCATGTAGAGAAAAACCGACATTCAGGCGGGCGGAGCCGCAGGCAAAAGCTAATTGTATAAAAAATGTATTGACAAACATACAAAACTTGATTACTTATTACAGAAGTGTAAGGATCTGTTTTTGTTTATGATGTTATTTTTTTTTTATAGGTACAAGAAGAGTGGGAATCCGCCGCGCCTCCGGCCGCCGCCGCCCCAGCAACGCCTTCGTGGGGCGGGTCCACTCAGGAGTGGACGGCACCGGCTCCCTAGACCATGCATTTTCTATGGTTGAAATATAACATAAGAAAACTATTTACTGTGTTTTATTTATACACAAGAAATGTATGTAACTACGGCTGCGATTGAGTATTGCCATTGAACGAAATCCAAATTAGGTATTTAAAAAAAATTGTGAATTAATGTGAGAGGTTTTAAATTATAAGTGTGGAAGTGTGTGAAAATTTAATTGAAATATTCCATTACATACGAGTACATTTAATAAACAAGAGTTAGGTTAGGTAGTTAAGAGATTTTTATCAAGCTAGTACGTTTTATACCACCCTAGGTTACATCGCTACTTTTCATCAGCTAGGATTGTAGTCGAGTATTGGCTTAAATATTGTAAAAAATACTAGCCCTAAGCAGTGATACGGAGTAAGCCTATAGGGAGTAACTGATTTATAGAGAACTAGCTGTTACCCGTGAATCTGCCCGCGTATACTAACGAAAAACTGGAGTACGCACAACTCATCAGTTTCATTTTATTTGTATGAATGGTACAGGATGCGAATGCATAAGGGACAAAGTAACTGTTATTTTCATATAATTATATAGATTTATATCTGAGGACATAAAAAATAATTTTAATTATTCAACTAATTCTTATTTTAAAGATTATTATATATATTTAGTATAAAATTAGATTTATATTCTTAGTTTCCAGTGGTCCAGGTGGAACCCCAGGGGTCCATGGGAGCCTCGACGGGGGTCTACGTTGGCGTACGCAAATTTCCATAGCTAGATCTAATCTTCACATTTTTGTCGAGTTTCGGGAATATGGTAGAAATGTAGCTGCAGGGTGTACACCGGAACCAGCTAAATTTTGAAAGTGCCCTATGAGAAAAAAGTCTGGGAACCTCTGATTTATATGTATCATTTCATATAATTTATATCTGCTGGCATTTATAAAACTACAGCGTAGACACATTGCTATTTTGATTTATATGTTTAATAATAGCACCATCTAGTGATTTTATCGTAAACATGATAATTAGGATTTTGTAAAAATTACGATATTGTCCCTAATTTCAGATTTCTCAGTTTTACCCCTAAAAAGTAGCCTACTTTCAAAGTTTTATATAAATTGTTTCTGTTGCAATACTACTGCAGCTACAGGACTGAGGAGTTGGAACCTGCAGTTTACATACTGGTGTATTTTTGTAGGATCGAAATCTACTAGCTTATAATTGAAATTTTCTCCTAATTTCAATAAATACTTGCTGAGATTGAAACTAATTAATAAATGAAATCATGTTGCTATCTAATTCGATTTTAATGCTATATAGTTGACGAGTACCCAAGAATATAAATTATTGCGAACGAAACCATATTGCAATGCTAATGCCATCTAGGAAATAACTACATTAAACCAAAGAACAGTTGTATTTTTGATTTAATTTAGTAACCTAAACATCTTCACCGAGTGTGCTTATAAATTTCTTATGGAAAGTTAATCGGGAAAATATAAAAACATATTTTTCTATATATTATAGCGCTCCCCATATGCTTTTAATTTGAGGAATGTTGATATTAAATTATGTTTTCTAGTTCTGTTTAGTCATAGGTGGCTAGATGGCGGTTTATCTGTATCGGCGATATCTCAATACTTATTTATTTCGTAGTTTTTTTTAAAATTATTTACCAGCTTTTGCCCGCGGCTCCGCCCGCGTAAATGTCGGTTTTTCACGGCATGGGAAATCCCGACACAATCACAGATTTATATAAAAAGCTTTAATCACTTTTACTTGACCTCTCGCATCTTAACGGCGACTACTAAAACAGGGATCAAGCTGAATCTTCAATTCTATTGGACCGATTTTGATGAAACTTGCCGCAGTATTTAAGTCGGAATAGTACTTTAAGACTAATAGTTTAACCAAAATCTACACACTGGTTTTGCCTGAAGCCCGAACAAACACAAACATTGATGGATTTGGTTTCAGTAGTGGATCTTAGTAGTTTGCTTTTAAATATCTTTGATTTTTAAAAATTTGACATTTAACAATTTTATAATAGTATAGATAGATAGATGATTAGTTTTTTAGCACCAAATGCTACAGTAAGCAGCTTGTAATGTTTCGCGCGTCGACTCTGTCAGCTTGTCAGCAACTACTGAAATAGTACCTATTCAACGCTTATTCAAGGGAATGAATCAAGAATGGTCTGTATCTCTGTATACAATATTGTAATGCGACCTTGCAGTCTATCATAATAAAAGTGAAAGTGAGTTTGTCTGGTAGTTCTTCATGACTCGACTGGTGATTAGATGTTCTTCAGAATTGGTATTTTGAAATTTGGCAAGAAAGTAAGTGGTTACAAGGATGGACATAGGTTATTAATTATCTCTGCCGCTTAGTTATTAAGCTGCAGTTTTCATCTAGACTTATACTTTAAGCGCGCAGTTTTTTTATGATCATCATTGACAGCCTGTGGAAGTGAGTAGCTGGACATAGCTTCTAGCACTGAGTATAATAGGTTGAAGTGTGCTATCTCTTATCATGTGAGCAATAACCTACTGTTCATGACAGTATGAGACCGTTAACATTTTTCACAAAACTTTTTTTAATGCCATCTGTTGGCAGACGATGGAACAGATAGGAAGCATTAATCTTCTATTTTAAAGTCCCTTGATTTATTATGAATATCTGTATTCTATGATACATTGATAGTTGTAGCTTTTCATTAAAAACTGCTATATATAGATAGTAAACAAGTTAAAATCAAAATAAAAGTAATTTTATATTCTTATCATACACTTAAAAAAAGACGAAGTACTTTTCTTTATAGTTTATACGCTCAAGTTTCTAAGAAATAGAATAAATAAATGTTTTGTTCCTTTTACAAAATTTGTTTAGATATAAGATCTCAGAAAGTTACTATAGTTACTCAATTAGCTACGCAACAACAGATGGCACTACATCTTTTCTAGTGGGGAAACTATCAGATTCCCATGGCAAACTAGAAAGACACCGAGCGGAGTTCGTTCGCCCAGGTACTGAAAAATAAAACGAGTACTAGTTCTGAAAACACTTTATTAGTAAAATTATTTTGTACTAGCACCATACAAATGCACCCTGTAAACACAAGTGTACTTCCCGTTGCCCTGGTTGCTCAGCACACGCAGCGCCACACCCCGCAACGGACTCCCCGTTGCTATCGGGTAGTATTGTTTCGCGGGTCCATCAGCGTGATATTCGCCGTTTGTGATCTTGATCCGTGTGCTGTTTGCGAGAACACCCTGAACATAAACAAGTAAGAACATCTCCGGCGTGAATTGGCAGAATCATCTGAATAAAACAGTTTATTATATTTATGTATCACTTTACTACTACTTACTAAACTTACTAAACGTAATTTGTAATTTTTTCTAAATCTCGCTTATATGAAAATTCGCTCTCCTACACATCAAGAATTTTTTTGCCACAGAAACAAAAGATTGTTTCAAAAATTTGAATTTGGAACTACCCCGAGATAAATGAAGAACAAATTGGTGTATTAAAGATTTTAATGTGACCAGTACTTTTTGAGTTATTTAATTGAGTGTGAAATATCCCTAGACCGTGTTGATGTGTTTAATTATTCTTTGGAAGTGAAAAGGTTTCGGAATTGATTATGTTTCAAATTTATTAATGGTAGTAATAAAGGTTTTTCTCGCCTCCACACCTATACGTTGCCACCTCAAGAGCATGCGTTATTTATTTGTTCTCTGAGTGTCCATCCTCCAAATGGCGAATGTCATTATTACGTTAATTTGTGAACCTTAATACTGTGAAATAAGGATAATGTGCGGTTTTTGTAAAAATACATTCACAATTTTGTAATCGCAAGTCATTGAGTAAAATTCGGTTTGACGAAGTTAGCTGATGGCACTTTACGTGCTATAAAATTACGTGGTATAAATGCAATAAGTAGTTTGTCATAGAAAGGCATCGTGCGTACTTACATAAAGGACGAAATGTTTCAGCGCACTCCGGGCAGTATCTGGTCTGATGTGTTCTAAGCTGACGTAACGGACTCGTTGGATTCTCGGCAAATGAATTATTATTTCGCCAACCGATCCCCTGTATATAATAAATTCCATTTAAGAAGCTAATATTTAAAATCTTCCGTTTAAATAAACTAAATAAATTCTAGTAACAATAAAATATTATTGTTACTAGAATTTATTTAGGATTTTTAATATGACTTGCTCGCTTCCTTAATTTTGGAATTTTGACACGTCGAGACATACACGAGAAAAAATAAAGAGATGGGGACGCAGAGAGATAGAATGAGTAATCTTAGCCAGAGGTTTCCAAACTTTATGTCATTATGAAACGAAAGATTTTCAAAATTATTCAAAATATGTAGGAAGTTTGCGGACAGAAAAAATTGAAGCTTTGAAACGCAGATCGAAATTGTAGCAATATTTGTTTACGAAAGTGAATATTGAACAAGAGGCTGCAAGTTGTGCCAGCTTTCGTGTTGCTCGTGAAATCACAAAACGTAGAAAACCTATCACCGATGAAGAAATGATCAAAGCACGCAATGTTGCAGTAGCCGAAGAAATGTGAAAAAGTAAATTTATTTAAAACTGTCAATTTTTCAACAAACACCGTGACTCGGAGAGTAGAAGATATCGGAGAAAATATATTAACTCAACTGTCTGACAAAAATGAGCATCTTAGGTGGTTTTCATTGGCCTTAGATGAGCCAACGGATGCATCAGAAAATTTTCCAAGTGTTGATTTTTATTAGAGGAGTAGATAAACAACAATAAAAGTAGATATACAAAGGAAATTAAAAACATCACAATTTCTAGTTTTTTAGTTGGGTCGCTGTTCTTGCCAACCAGCGATATATTGTCTGGTACCTACCTAAGACACAGGGAATTCTGGTCTGTGACTAGATCAAACAATTTGTGTGAAGGCGTCCAAAACATGTCTATTATAATGTTTCCGTTCCAACATCGTGAGGTATCTTGTGATGTGCATTACCAAAGCAATTAATTGCTTGGGGGTAATTCTGTGGTAACAGAACTTTACTAAATTTTGGTTCTCCCTATCTTTTTCTAATGTCAAACGTCAAAACGAGATAGCTACAATTTTGATGCTGTTACTTTTGTTTAGACACGTCAAAATTAAGAGATTTAGATGGTACTTCCGAACACGCTGACTAAAGATAAGTAAAAACGCAACATTTTCGTGTACCGTTTAACACAAATGTAGGTTGGTACTCGCTAAAAATGTTTGTTATCTCATTTTGGTGTTTGGCATTAGAAAAAGATAGGTAAAGTCTAAATTTATTTTAAGTTGTGCTACATCAGTTGACACGAATGTTTTGCTCTGTTAATGTATCAGGTTAGGTCGATACCTCAGATTATTATTGTGTAATATATACCTGTTTGAATCAACCCACATTCATCATGGAAGTTCACTGCTAGACATGGGGCTCTTCCTTAAAAAGGAGGGATTGGTTATAATCTTGACGCTTGACAGGCGTTTAGGAGATCTGCAGCAGATTTTGATATCTGCCCGTTATCCTGAGGAGGATGGTGGGATGAGTAGCTCCATGCCACGGTAAGCACTGGGAGGTTACGGAGAAAGCTTCTTGTAACGAGCTCAAGATGAGCATAAAAGTGGAAAGGGGCACCGACGACGTTCTATTAAGAGATCTCGGAGCCCCTCGCGGTGTTGAAGAGGCCACCGGAGGAGTTTTAGTGAGGTACGGTCCCACATACCCCAGTCTTTTGCCACAGATGACTGGGAATCTTTTTAAGATTTTTTCCTCGCATCACAAAAAAAGGTACATATCTCTTAGTTGGTTCCACAGCGTCCAAGGAAAAAAATGGAGTGACTATATTATAATACTGACGTCACACAGGAATGTACATATTTGTCCCTACTAGAGGTACGGACCTCCCCTAATCGGGAGGGGTAAAGGGATATAATAACTCACACGAATGGCCAACAATCTGTGTGCGCCGGTGGCCGTGGTGATAGCACGGTGTGCGGTGGCGGGGTGACGCTCCACAGCGGCACGACGCCCCACAGCGCCACGCGGGTGCCCAACTCCGTTGTGTCGCTACCCTTAGTCGCTGTGGCACCAGTTATGTATTGTATATCTATGTTTCTGTTGGCATCTGTAACTGTAGCCAAATCAGCTTTAAGACGTGATTGCGTTTGTACGGTCAGCAGATAAATAAAGAAACAAGTACTTTGTATATTTTTTTATTTTCATGGGTAGCTACTTAATATTATTCATATTAAACGTAATTTAATATGTGTAACTAATTTCTAACGCTACTTATAAGCGACTGATGCGAGAGTGCGAGGCACGTGGTAGCTAACGCAAACCGGTTTATTCCGGTTTTGGGTCATCATCATCATCATTTCAGCCCATAGCTGTCCACTGCTGAACATAGGCCTCTCCAATCGAATTCCAGCGCGGCCGGCCCATAGCCACCTGCATCCAGCGAGACCCAGCGTTCCTCACCAGGTCGTCGGTCCATCTCGTAGGTGGCCGTCCCACACTGCGCTTGCAATAACCAAAACCGAAAAGACCTAGTACGTGGTCTCCATTCAAGGACCTTTTTCGGTTTTGGTTATTGTTTGTAAATTATACATACATACATACTCTCACGCTGGTATCCCATAAGGGTAGGCAGAGAT
>WUAW01006308.1:36306-48969 GCA_017165845.1 Thaumetopoea pityocampa | reverse complement strand
CGCACGCACGCACGCACGCACGCACGCACGCGCACACACAGACAGAGAGACAGACATACACACACACACACACGCGCGCGCGCGAACACAAACGAACACGAGCGCACACACACGAGCGCACACACACGAACACGAGCGCACACACACGAGCGCACACACACGAACACGAGCGCACACACACGAACACAAACGAACACACACGAACACGAACGCACACACACGAACACGAGCGCACATGCACGCGCACTCGCACTCGCACCCACACCCACGACACCTGCATAGCATGTCTTTGTGAAACTTTTCAACAACATTTTTGTTTCGTTCATACACTACACAGCAAAATGTCGGGCTACAAGACCTGAAGAAATTCTAACTTAAACCCTTTCGTGACTGTCGGGACACATTTATTCCAGTCAAGTTTAATGATGGACACTAATCTACTAAAATTTCTTGCACGTCGCTTCATTGTGAATGGGCCTCTACTGTTATATTCATAAGACTAACGTTACATATATGTACTAGGACGAAAGCCGAGTGGGACATATATGCCCCAGGCTGTGACTTTACACCGATGAAAAAAAAAATACTTTTTTACCCCTGTTATAATGAATAAATTCATCAACTGAAGTACTGGAAATGTATCTCTTTTTTTTCCTTTAAAAAAACATTCTCGTAAGGGTTAAATATATAGGAGTGACTTACTTAGTAGTCTCCACGACATCGTCCCCCAGGCCAAGCTGACCCACGTCGCCTTGTCCACAAGCAAGCACACGCCCCTTCTTCTTGGGTGCGCTCGGGAGCTCCAATTGGATCGCTGTCAACAGAAATATCTCATAAGTCTTACAAACAACTCTTACAACTTTCAAGAGTATATCTTGGCCAGCAACACAACTCCTCTGTATCCAGAGCCATGAAACTAAACAATAAAAAAAATCGTCTGGTGTTGCAAATGTTTATGGGAAGCTATGATAATATCAATCTGCATGCTATTTCACCTTTATACGTTTAAAAAAAAAACATTTTACTGATTTTGATAGTGTCACACAATCAAAATATATCTCAAAATAAGTTTAATATTCTTGTTTGTCTAATTAACCCTACTAACAACAGGTCTATGTATTGTTGCGTCCTTTATTTGCTTTCAGATTTATTACCCTGGTCGTAGGACTTTCCGTCGAAAGACCTTCTGTCTTTCTAAAACCAAAATCCTCTATCTCCACCGATCACCACCCCTTAAGTTTATGATACTTATAAAACTGGATACTGGCAGAACTGTACCAAATTGGTCAAACGCCATAAACCAAGAAGTGAAGTGAAGTTTAATATTCCTGTAGTGGTGAAATCTAATCAAATCTTCAAACCTAGAGTATGCCAGAAGTAAAATTTAACTTGAGTTTACTGCCAAATGACTTGCAGTTACATGTTTTATTGTCATAGTTCCTGTGTTGTTTTGGCAGAAAGAATCATCCTATGAATAATGAATAAGGCTTTCAGATACAAAAATGCCTCAAAATAATATAACGAATGAGATATACTAGCAATGGTGGTAATTCTGTGGTAACAGAACTCAACTAAATTTAGTCTCTCCCTATCTTTTTCTAATGTCAGACGTCAAAACGAGATAGTTACAATTTTAGTGCTGTCAGTTTCATTTAGACACGTCAAAATTAACAGATTTTATATGCAATCTCTGAACATATTAACTGAAGATATGTATAAAACGCAACATTTTTTTTTGAATCGTATAACAGATATGTAGGTTAGTATACTCGCAATAAATGTTTGCTATCTCGTTTTGGCGTTTGACATTAGAAAAAGATAGGGAGAGACTAAATTTAGTTACAACAGAATTAGCACCATTATGAAGTTTGTCTAATAAAGTATTCACACAAATGAGTTGTATTAGTCTATTATTGTATCATATATTTATGTATTTGTATATAAAATCTATCTATTAGTGTACTATATATGCTTTAGATCCTTAGTTCCCAAAGTGTTCCAGGTGGACCCCCAGGGGTCCACGGGAGACTCGACGGGGTCTACGTTGGCGTACGCAAATTTCCATAGTTAGATCTAATCGTCACATTTTTTGTCAAGTTTTGGGAATATGGTAGAAATGTAGCTGCAGGGAGTCTTAAAGCAGCTAAAAGCTTGCTAGTTGTTAAAATAAAATCTATGTAATATGCAACTTTATGAATTTAATAACAAAATAGATAACACAACATTTACTACAGAATTAACATCATTGATGTAATAACTAGAGCAGTTATAATATTATACTAGCTTTTGCCCACGGCTTCGCCTGTGTGCATGTCGCTTTTCCGCTACATGGGAAATACTGATACAATCATAAATTTATACAAAAAGCCAAAGAACCACTCTTACTTGATCTCTCGACCTTATCGGCGGTTATTAAAAGAGGGATCAACGTGTATCTTCAATTCTACTGGACCGATTTTGATGAAATATGCCACAGTAATTCTGTCGGAATATTACCTTAAAGACTTTAACAGTTTGAACAAAATATATTCGCTGGTTTTGGCGTGAAACCCGAACAAATAAACATCGACAGATTTGGTTTCAGAAGCCCTTCGATTCTGAATAGTTTGTTTTTAAATATCGATGATTTTTGAAAATTTTAGCTCTGTCATAGTTATATTCATAAATAATTGGCATGATAGATTAGACAGGGATCTGATTATGGAGGGGTCTACTGTAATCTTTAAAGGAATAAAGTGATAGATAAAATTTACCTTGTTTTAAAAAAGGGTGAGGTGCTTGATATTAGCACTTAATTTTTTTTATCACTAGCTGTAAGGTCATCGAAATCATTATTAAAACATATTTATAAAACACCCCTTTTTTAATATTAAAATTATATATGTAATTAATCTCATATTCCCCCTTTTTTTTGCTAGTTCATATTTCCATAAGAGAATGCCATTTAAGTTTTTTTTTAAATTATTTTATTGTTTTGTCATAATCTTAGTATGTGTGAAAAATATCAAGTTACTCAGACATTTGAAAGGGAATAAAATTTAAAAGATTCTGTTACTCTCAGGATTCCATTACACTCATATACTTACACAAATCAAGCCAATATTAACACATTGTTTCCAGGTAGTTTTTATCATTTTAATAGTAGATTTTTAGTTTTAATAGTTTTATCGTTTTAATAGTAGGTTTTTAGTTTTATTAGTTTTATCGTTTTAATTAAATTTTATCATTTTAATATTAGGGTAGTTTTTATCATTTTAATAGTAGGTTTTTAGTTTTATTAGTTTTAATAATTTTATCGTTTTAATTAATTTTTATCATTTTAATATTAGGGTAGCTTTTATCCTTTTAATAGTAGATTTTTAGTTTTAATCATTTTAATAGTTTATCCTTTTAATTAATTTTTATTGTTTTAATATTAGAGTAGTTTTCATCATTTTTTTATAATTTTAATCTATGAAAACATATTAATATATATCCCGCGCTCTACTACCAGTCAACGTAAAACATATAAATATGTTTCCTGCATACAATGTGTTAAACATGTCATCATCGTCAATGCAGTTTATTGTATAATGAGAGGAGTTAGGCCACAGTTAACCATGCTGACCTGTCGGTTGCCGTTAAATATGTAAAAAGGTCAAATATCTATAACAGATGTTAGCAAAAATGTATGAGGGTAAAGGAAAAGGGTGTTTTAGGACAATTTCATAGTGTGGATAGCTCTAGTCTTTTCTTTCTTGGTTTATGGTGTTTGACCAATTTGGTATACAATTCTGCCAATATTCGTAATGAAAGTATCATAAACGTAATAGGTGGTGAGTGGTGAAATAAAACAATTTTGGTAGTGGAAGTACAGAAAGTCCTTCGACGAAAAGTCCTATGACCAGGATAATAAATCTGAAAACAAACAAAATAGATCTAGTCTCGCATTTTTCTCTATGAATATTTTTTCATAGTAGTCGATTTTATTCTATAATAATCTATGGTATTGGTACAACTGATAATACAGTATTGTAGTGTTGGTTACATTGTATTCTTTTGTTTTTGTTTATTTAATAATGAAAAAACTTTGTTTTAATTATAATTTAAAGTCCTGTGATGTTTATGACATTATTTTAAAAACTAAAAGTGATTCATTAGTTCTAGAAATAACAGAATCATGAGTATTTTATTAAATATTCATTTTGTTTGGTGAATTTTCCTGTAATGGCAGATATGTGATGTGTAATATTGAGAGTTTTTGATATTTTTTACTCAAAAGTGGTTAAATTCCCCCAAATGTGACTTAAAATATACTATAGCTAGGGGTCCTCTATTGATTAAAAATTATTTCAACTCTAAAAGCAACATAGCGTTATAACTCATAATTACCGTCTCTGCCTACCTAGATATCAATATTGGTATACCAGAGTTATAATTTTATTATTATTGCAATAGGCACTGAGCTAAACATTTATGTTTTTGTCTTGACCTTGAACCAGTCTCAATACGTATATAGATAACGTCATAGTTTAGCTGGTAATGCAGCTAAGGCGTTTTTAAATTCTTATCACATAAATCCACATAACATGTCATGACCAAGTGTTTTTACACAATATCAAACATAACGGGTATAAATACTTATAAATACTTCCAAATACGTTCTTGATAGGATCTGAGACAAAAATTAGTCAAATTTATTTATTGAAATCATTAATATTATTATGTGCGAACTGCATCGATAAATACATGCGAGCGAGCGTCGGCCAATGAAATCGGTCTAACCTCAAAAAGTTCCATTTACGCGGGACGCTTATATAACGCGATATTTTATCGTATACATGTTATTGAAACTACCAAACGTAGCAACAGAACAGCCAAACAGAGTACAGTTATGTTGAAAACATAAAAAAGAGAACATTTATTGCAATCGTTCGCGGCTCTCATTTCCCGCCATTGCGTTTGACAGGTCATTGACATAGGCCTAGGTGTAAAGAAAACAATTGCTAAATGCATTGGAAACTCACCTCCGCGCTTTTTCTTGCTTTTGGGCACCGAAGGCGCCACCGAAGTTGACGATTTAGAAGCCGCACGCTTTACACCACGAGCCGCCGGCATTTTGCCTGCAATATTGCAACCAACGCGTCAGTAAACACTGGTACTCAGCGCGGCAAAACACCTAAACTTGATGGCTTCGGAGCAATGACGTTATAACTACTTTTTTAATCGCGTTAGCGCCCCTTTTCTACATTGGCTGCATTTGCATCAATTACAAGGTTGCGGCCTCACAGATTTATGCAAAGCGTAGATAGGTTATATTATGCATTTGTATAGACACTGCACAAGGACCCAAACAACGCGTCCATGCCGTAGGGCCTAGCGTGGTACAACGCAATAATTTATTACTTACTGTTCACTTGATTGATTTTTTAACGTAACAACAAATTAATAAATAGTTATCACTTTAGATTACGAGATGACGTATTAATTTTAACACAGCGAATCTCGCACATCTCCCTCAGATCGCTTCGCTTGGTCCAAGTGACGTAATCACGAGAATCGTATAAACTCGATTGCGTAATCGATTAAAGTTATTCGATTATAGAAATTTTAATTTTCTATCTAATATTAAAACATATATTGAAAAATATTTACATTTAATAATCAAAATTTATTATTAATTTAATAGAAATTATTTTAACGTATAATATATATGTAAATGTCTATTGTTGAATGTAAAATTCTTAAGAAATCCAATTTCAACGATAATCGATTTTAAGTTCATCTAGTGTCGCATTACTATAAACCATAGACAAAAAATGTCTGTGGCTGATTTCATAATATTTATTGCCTTATAGGAAATTTATTTTACCACTCACAATATATTACATTATATTTAAAAAAAAATTAAAAATATGGTTTGAGGGTCATTTGATAGTCATGTCAAGGTGTTGAGATCGTTCTTTCTGATCGGTTGTTTCATTAAATGAAAGGTTATGAATGTGAAAGTCTAAAGCTTCTATGGATTGACTTTAAAATCGAGCTCACGCTATTATTTCTTTCGGTGGTTTATACGCCAGATATAGGTTGCCCGGCGTTAAAGAGTGAGAACTTCTGCGAAATCTTGAAAAAGGGGAACGAATAAGTTTTTATTTAAAGAGATTTTAGTAGCTGGAATTGAATAGAATGGAAAAAATATAAATGTGTTTTAGAAAAGTATGGAGATAAGAGAATGAATGAACATGGTGCGAGTTTGTTATATGTATATATACATATGTGTATATTTGGAGCTTAAGAAAATCCATAGGTACACTTGGAAGAGGGATGACAGCAATAGTTAGACTGACTTAGATATTGTCGACCGAAAGCTCAAGAGCAGTTATCGATATTAAATTTTATCGTGGAGCCAGTGTAGGAAAAGATCACTATTTTGTTATGTACTGAATTAATAATCTCTTCAAAGCCTGGTGACATAATAGATAAAGCACGACAACTAGCCTTATTCGCATCAAAGTCAAGAAATTGCGAGAGGTAATCGTGCAAGATTGATGGGTGACTGGCTTGGCTCTCCTTTCACTTTGTCTCGAACATAGATAGGTACACAACACACACACACACACAGACAAGGAAATACAGTAGACACAAGATAATGCTGGAAGAAGACCCAAGCACCAGCACCACAGGCACGTGTCCGTCCGCCCGACAGGTGGCCGGAGGGTATTCGTCCAATTCCCTCCCCAGTATATAATAGAAGCGGGCATGTGACCTTACTTAAAATAGTCTAAAATATAGAATAAAATAGCATAGAATAACATAGGATAGAAATAGAAATATAAGAAAACATTGTAAAACAATAGACATAAGGAGTAGAAAAATGGGATAGATAAGAACGGACAATGTAAGAAAGATATAGCAATAAAGGAGCCACCACCCCGCGCCTATAAATATAATGCGCTTTCGAGCGCGACACGGCAGTTCGATTTGGTCTCCACGGCGTGATCACATCAAGAAGAAAATATAAGAAAATAGTGAATAGAAGAAATAGTGCATAGAATAAATAATGTATGGAAGAAAATAGTGTGTTCAAGACTACTGAAGACAGCAAGACGAATATATTGTACGGCATTCCTGCGGCGCGAAACATAGCAGCGGGGAAACGACAAATTCAACGAGTACAAGACGCCGCGGCATGAGACCATAATTTGTATCCGTGTTTATATCCGTGAGAGACGATAGGGCGGCATTGGCGGCTTTACTAAATCCACGTTGTGTTATTGTGACAGATTCACTTGATTCCCTGCGCAATCCCAGCAAATCATATATTGTGCACGGCTCAGGGATCCACCTGCCGGATCGTTATGCACAGCATAGATAGAAATACAATAAACTAATATATAATAATAAAGTCAAATATGATAATAAACTAATATATTATTACGACATGCTCAAAAAAAAGGAAAATAAGATTGCGATGAGTCTGCTAATTCATGCAAAAAGAAAGGCTGTTGCTGTCAGAACTAAGCAAGTCACAGCAACAATCAAAGAAAGAGTAACAGGCCGATGAATGACAATCGGTGGGGTAATTAGATCAAAGAATATGTGAAAATTAAGAAAAAGTCGAAGCTCTTAGGAACGATAAATCCTCAGTTACAGAGAGTGAGATATGTGTGCGTAAAAGTAAAAAAGAGACGGAAAAACAGTTGAATTGTAAAAGAAAGAAAATACGAGAGTTTTTTGACATCCTTTTTGAGGTTTTTGGAGCTAACGTAAAACGGTTTTGAAAACAGGTTATGTTGGCTCATGGAGCGTCAGGATTGTCAAATTTAATCGTAATAAATTATGATGATGAATACATGTTGAGAAATACAATTAAAATGTTGCATTATTGGAAACAATACTTCGAACTGCTGAGTGTAACAACCACGGTGTAGCATTGGCAACAAGCCAACGGAGGTGATATTTTAAATTAACGTTGAAAATAATGATATCACGGAAGACGAAATAATGAAAGCCTCGATAATTATGAATACAGGAAAGGCATTAAATTACAATAGGGTAACTGTTTAGATACTGATTGAATGCTTGAATGTCAGAAGATTGCTGTAAAGCGATTATTGTACATACATATATACATTCACGCCAATATCCCATAAGGGTAGGCAGAGACTATAGTATATACTATATACATACAGTCACGCCTCCTTCCCATTGGGGTAAGCAAAGACCAATTCTTTCCACCTGCTACGATCGTTAAATGAGCAAAGTGGCTATCCGCAGACCACAGTTCGCCCCCGTGGGCAACGAGACGTGTCGGGTGGCGAACCACGACGCCGCCATTTTATGATGTTCAAAAGTGATTAAAGTGCCTCGTTGCGTACCCACGGTTTAGTGGAGAGGAAAGGAAAAAGGATGAGGTAGGAAAGGTGTATTAAACAAGAAATATGGAATTTAGGGAAAGGACTATAGGGTATAGGATACCTACTATTATCACGGAAGGAGTAAGAAGAGACAGTAGTAGCTCGGAAGGCCGGGGTCGCTTACCCGTATACTTAAGTCTATTTACCGGACAGGCTAAAAGACCGAGTACTCCTGTTATTGTCCCAATTTATAAAGGTAAAAGGTCATAGCAAAAATGTAGGAACTACGAAAGGTAAGTCTTTCTCTGTCGGGAAACTATAAGCAAAAGTTCTGATTGAAGGAGTATTTAAAGTGACGGAAGATTGTGTGATGCACAAGCGGGATTCAGGAGAGGATTGAGCTGCAATGATCAAGTCTACTCTTTAAGGTGCTTCTCGAAAAACACTTGGCCAAATCTAAGACTTTTGCACTTTTATAAAAGTTGAGATCTATAGATCTCAAGAAGACTTATGATCTAGCGCCGAGAAAAGAATGATGTCATATTTCATTTTAACAATTATTTTTCATTGAAATAATGAATCTTTAATAGAATATTTTAATATAATTAAATATTGATATAATTAATCATATTGAAATCAATAATTTTTTTGTGTGTTTTCTCAGTATTTTTCGATAAAACCAGTTTTTGAATATCGCATATTTTTTAAAAAACCTTATAAAATTCCTGATATATTTATTTCAAAATTTCTTTGAATTAAAGTAAACTGTGTGCAGGGTTCCCGTCCCGAGAATTGAGAAATTTCCCACCCATTGGCAACACTGAGCGTTATTAAAAATGCTGGCAATGGGATTTTTTAATTGTATTTTATAGCCTGGTAATAGAGACCTTTAAGCCAAGTCATCATTTTAATACAAATTTTGTCAGTATATCAATAAAATATCGGTGATATATTTTATTGCTTCTTTGGAGTTTTAAAATCAATCCAACGAATACTAGTTTGACCATGCAAAATTCCGCAAGTCTATTGCTCTGAAAAAATACGGTCACTTTCTTATTAGTCACAGTTTTATTAACCCCCGACGCAAAAAGAGGGAAGCTTAAAAACTGTAAGACTCCACACATGGCTTGCATTGGCGCTCTTGGGAAACGCTCTTCAATGAAATCACAGACCGCTCTAGTAGTAATATTATTTTTTGTCTAATTTCTCTCTTCCTGGCTTTATCCTTTTTCTTTACATCAGGGTCTGTTGTTTTTATTGCAGTGGATATATGTAGTTGTAGGGCAGGTTATAATAACTCTCCGTCCATGTCTAAACAACTTTTAAAATATTAAAAAGTTTCTCTAAAGTCTTCTTCTTCTTGGCGTTATTAATCTTGGCTTAGGAAACTTAGTAGGAGGGCGGACCCTGGCAATGAATACCAGGGTTGGCCGTCCTGCTGTTTCTGCCACTTTGCTCGATGTTCGACATCCTCAATCGTAAGTCCATTTGCTTCCATATCCTTGGTCACAACATCCAGCCGGCGCTTCTTAGGACGGCCCCAGGCTCGTGCTCCAAGGACAGCCATATCGAGCCATCTCCTATCGACGTAGTTAAAGTATTAGTAGTAAAAAGTTTCTCCACAGTATCTAAAATTATTATCGGCCACAGACGACGAATATGAAACCATCAACTACCTGTGCCACATTGAACTTCACGGGAGGTAACTTAAAATAGTTTAGGAATGTTTAATCTTGTAAAAGAAAGACCTCCCACGATGGTTTTATTTTCGAATAACTGCTGTTTGGGGTAACAACATCATGTCAGCCCACTAACGTCTACGGCTGGACATAGGCCTCCTCCAATGATCGCGATACCGCTTGCACCCACCGAAGGCTCGTAATTAGGTTATCTATCAGTCCATCTAGTATTCCGATTTATATACAAATATTATATGTTTAGGGCAGAGGTTCCCAAACTTTTTTATCTCTAAAACTAATTGACCATATTTTTCGGTTTTGGGTAGACCTCCTACTTAACTAATATTGAATTTATGCAAATTCATCGACCTCTAATGTGTTTCAGACAGCGGGTAGTGCTCGCTTCGAAAAATTTATATTTCTTATTGTAGCGAGGTCTATATTGACCCCTGGGGGGTCGATATAGACTATTTTGGATATCAATGGTTTAGAGTGTCACAGTAAGAACTTGGATTTTATAAACTTAAAAAAAATATTAATTTAGTGCTTTATTTATATTTTTTTTCTATTTACGTATGAAGGTGGTGATGACGTTTACACATGACACAAAATAAAGGTTAAATGACCACCGTTACTCTGTTGTCAGGTATGCACCATTTTGACGAAATTTTGCAGTACATTTTGCAGCAAGGACCGCTGGACTTGACGAATTCTATGTGAAATTTCTTCTTTGAGTTCCTCAGTTGTCCCAGGGAGGTTCGCGTAGATCTTACTTTTCAAAAAACCCCAGAGAAAATAGTTCAAACAAATTAAATCGCAACTTCTTGGCGGCCAGTTATGTTCTCCAAAACGAGAGATGACACGACCTGAAAACTTGGTCTGTTACAAAGTCGTTGTTTTGCATACGGTGTGATAGGTGGCCGTTTGACAGGTGGCGCCATTCTATTAAAACCACATCTCATTTAAGTCAGTTCCATCTAATTTCTGCCAAAAAAAAAATCTGTCAACCAGCCCCCTAGCCAAGTAGCTATCTACAATCGTTAACGATAATAGAAACGACAAAATGTATTGGAATGACATTTCTAATCGCCAAGTCACCGGTGACTTATCGATTAGAAATGTCTTTTCGATATTAGCGTTAACGATTGTATAAAGTTAACTCGGCAAGGGGGGCTGGTCCGGTAGCGATTGCTATCGACTGACACAGCGACACCTTCACCACTTAAAAAAAAGTACGCTCCAATTATCCCTCCTGCCCATATGGGTGTGCCATACTGTCACTTTTTGAGGATGTAACGGAAGTTCTTAAATAGCGTGTGGATTTTCATCTTCTCAGATCCGACAATTCTGTTTGTTAACAAGTCGTTGAGGTGGAAATAAGCCTCGTCATTAGAGATAATTTTGTTTCATGACTAACCTAACCCCATCCCTAATTTAACTCCTTAGGGTTGAAATTTCCAAAAATCCTTTCTTAGTGGATGCCTACAACATAAAAGGCATTAATTGCCAAAATTTCAAGTTTGTAGCCACAGCGGTTTAGGGTCTGCGTTGATGGATCAGTCAGTCAGTCAGGACAAGAAATTATATATCGCTCATCCAATAGAATAATGACGTAATTGCAAAAACGTTAAAATTTTATTTTGTGTTTAATTTGGATGATTTGTTGTTTAATATGGATTTTTTTCGAGAATGCTCAAATTATTAATAATAATCTATAGATAAATTATGAAAAATCATGACAATTGATATGATTTACAAAATGGGTGTAATCCAATTTTAAACTGAAACGCTTCTTCTGATAAATTGCAAAAATGTAATTACGTCATTGTTGTATTGCATGAGCGATATGTATAGAAGATAATTTGTGGTGGAAAATAAAAAATATTTCATTTTCAGTTCATTATTTCGATTACAATTTATTGTGACTAATAAACCTTTTTAAACATGCCGATTGACAGATAACAAATGTGCCCTATTAAACTGGCTCCATTTCAGTTATAATTGGTTTAGTTAAACGCGCATGTTTCGGTAACTAGTATACTTACCAATTTACCAGTTAAACGTTCAGTACAGTCAAAGCGCGACGACCTTTGGCCGATCCTTGCACAATATGACACGGAATTTAAAGCATGTCTGCGGGAAATACATGCGCTGATTAGCATTTAAATTGTTTTGTGGTCGTCTGAGGTATAGGTTCGATTCCAATTCCAATTTATATATTTAAATAACTTTCACCTGCTGCTTACATTACGGTAAGTAATGCTCAAAGTACGAGGTTAGGTTAGGGAGTACTTAGTTTTTTAGCCTGTCCGGCAAATAGACTTAAGTATACGGATAAGCGACCCCGGGCCTCGAGCTACTACTGTCTTTTCCTACTCCTTCCGAGATAGTAGTATCCTATATCCTATAGTCCTTCTCCTAAATTTCATATTCCTTGCTCAATACACGCTTCCTACCTTATCCTCTTTCCTTTCCTCTCCACTAAGCGTAGGAACGCAATTTAACTCTTCATTTATCTATATAAGTATGTACATCGTTGTCTAACAACCAAGACACAGGGAATCCTAGTTTGAGACTAGATCAATGTGTGTGAAAAGCATCGATATATTTAGTATAGTGGCATTGGGCAGGCCACATAGCGCGAAGAA
>WUAW01006308.1:10916-21464 GCA_017165845.1 Thaumetopoea pityocampa | reverse complement strand
TTCAGAAGCCCTTAATTAGTCGATCTGAGTAGTTTGTTATTAAATATCTTTGATTTTTGTAAATTTGACATAAAATTTTATAATAGTACAAGATATACCTACTTATGTTACTGTTCTGTCTTGCAGCTCATTCACATGTTCAGCAATACCTAGAAGTAATGTTTGCTATCTAGCGCGGGCATAATGATGGCTTCTTCGCGTGTAGATATGCTGTGAGAACCATCTGAGGGGTGTACCAGGACAATGGGTAGCGGCGATATACTGTTACTCAATCAAAATCTACTGCGATCACCAAGACACCTACCAAACGTTTAAAACAAAACCTACCAAAAATCACCAAAATCGTCGACGTCACGTCCCGTCCTCGTCGCGTTGGTCGTGTCGTAGATCGTACCGTACGAGTTCGTATCTCTGTATACGTTCAAAATACTTGAATTCATTCAAATATACCTGCACAGTCAATATTTGTACATGTGGGCACTGTGATGTACCTTTTTGAAGAAATTGACCGTCGGCGGTATGAGTATGATAATATTAATAACTAGCTTTCGACCGCGGCTCCACTCGCGTGAATGTCGGTTTTTCGCTATATAGGAAATCTTGACACAATGATCATAGATTTATATAAAACTAACTTTTACCTGCGGCTCCGCCCGCGTGAAAATCGGTTTTCCGCTACATGGGAAATCACGACACAATCATCACAGATTTATATAGAAAGCCTAAGAACTACTTTTAATTGACCTCTCATACTTTAACGGTAGCTACTAAAATAGGAATCAAGCTGTATCTTCAATTCTACTGCACCGATTTTGATGAAATATGCCTCAGTAGGTACCTATTTAAGTTGAAATAGTACCTTTAAAACTATAACATTTTGAACAAAATCTTTCAACCAGTTTTTGCGTGAACCTCGAACAAATAAACAAATAAACAAACATTGACGGATTCGGTTTCAGAAGCCCTTAATTAGTCGATCTGAGTAGTTTGTTTATAAATATCTTTAATTTTGGAAAATTTGACATTTAACAATTTTATATAGTACCTACAGATATAGACATATTGATAGATAAGATACTTTATTTTCGGAAGTAAAGTGGGTCACTTGAAATTATTAAATGGGTCACTCGGTGACCCGCGGGTCATAGGTTGCCGACACCTGGTCTATATTATAGACATTAATGAACTCGACGAAGGAAGAAAATTTCATAAAATTTGCATGCCGGTCGTGTGTACCCGCACGAGGCCAGCGTAGTGGACTACGGCCTAATCCTCCTCCTGATCAGGGGAGGTACGTGCTTCTATTGTGGGAATGAATATGGACTGGGGATGATGACTATAAATGAGATATAATGTTCACAGTCTTGAATTATTCAACTATACGAGATTAGAATATCTAGTAATCTTTACTTCAAATGAGAATTTATTACAATTGATTTATAATGCTACGTTTTCTCTACTGGATTGGATAGGTAAGTACAAAATTAGCAATCACCCCGAACTGACCGAGAAAGTTCTACTTTCTTCGTACACAATTACGTCACCGCCATTTGGATGATTTAATAATGTCAGCTGTTATTCCGAGACCATTTTCATCGTTCCGTTTGTGGGACGCTACAAAAATATCCACTGCGTATAACAAAAAAAACTGCTGGTAGACAAGAATCCGCCTACGACCCACATAACAAACCTAATTGTTTCATAAAACTGAAAAATGGCGAAACACCGCTCTAACCAATAGGAGGCGTTACCTACCAACGGTTAAAGACAATCTGATTGGTCGGTACAATCTATTTAATTCGCACCCACCAATCAGAAAGCGGAACGGAAGTTTGAGTCAAACCAGTTCCATTTTAACCATCGCGTACTGAGCACGCGTTTCAAAATTGGAATTGGCTCTGCATTTAAAATATTTTTTTTCGCCTCACTGTTGTTATTTGAATTCCAGACAGTGTTTATTTTGATTTGTTTTATAGTGTACGAGTTTGATGTTTTATTATTACGTAAATGTTAATAGTTGTGAATATTGAGACGTAAATAGGTTGTGTTTCGTCATTTGTGAGGATTATATTTTTAGCATTTAGCTTGTTAAAAGCTGCTTGGTATGATGTGAGACGGATCTTTATTTAGCGGTGCACATGAGTGTAAGTATTGGTCTTCCTTAATTAAAATCTCGACGGCCGCCGGCAGCAGTGTTTATTTAACGTCGTGTTTTGTTTAATAGGCAACTAATTTCCTAGTAATCGTTTGTTCGAGGAATAATTATTTAAAACGAACATGTTTCAAATAGTGCTTAAACTGCATAAATATCGCCGTGACTTAACTACGTTGCAATCATTGTGCTGACTGTCAAGAATTTGATTCCCTCACACGTTTCACGGAACAAACATCCTAACTAATATTATATATGCGAATGTCAGTTTGTTTGTTTGCTACGCTTTTACGCTTACTACTCAATCAATCATCATGTAATTTTTGAATACCATTGTCAGGGATGCAGGACCTGAGATGCCTTTTATCCTGAAAAAAAAAACTTCCCGAGGGACAGAAAAAAATATATTTTCAACGGTCTCTGACGTGTTTTTAAGGACATCGATGCGAACGAAGTCGCGGGTCAAAGCTGGTATTTAATAAAGTACCTATCAGTGAATTGTTTGTGTGAAACTGTTGTATATTGTACAGCATATATCAGCCGTAATAGCCTAGTATGTATTATGATCCTGACCGGCACTTTTTAAATTCCCAATTGGAATCATAGCCACTGGCTTTTGTAAATCATATCGATTATCATGATTTTTCATAATTTATTTATTTATAGATTATTATTAATAATTTGAGCGTTCTCGAAAAAAATCCATATTAAACAACAAATCATCAAAATTAAACACAAAATAAAATTTAAACTTTTTTCCAATTACGTCATTATTCTATTGGATGAGCGATGTGTGTGTAAATAATTTATTAATTAATACTACTCACTTCAAAGGTTGAAGGAAAACTGGCGAGGAGATCTACACGCCTGAGAGATTGTCTCCACGGTGTGTGAAGTCTGCTTACCCGCGTTAGGCCACCGTGGTGAACTGCAGTCTAACCCCCTGATTGTGGGGGGGGGGGGGGACCTGTGGTTTACAGTGGGACTGTACGCGGATTGATTATAATGATGATAATACAGAAGCTGGTCAATTTTTGAGCTAATCAAATTGCTATTAAGGTTCAATTTCTACATACGCACATACACTCACGCCGATATCCCATGAGGGTAGGCAGAGACCACAGTTAGCCATATACTACGATCCTGACACATCTTTCTCGTCTCATCCACATCCATACATCTTTGCTATACTTTCGTACATTAAGGCTGCTACAAACTTGACCAGTTTCAATTTCTAAATAGAATAATAATCTATATACCATTATAAAATTGTTAAATGTCAAATTTTCAAAGACATTTAAAAACAAACTACTCAGATCGACTAATTAAGGGCTTTCTGAAACTAAATCCGTCGATGTTTGTTTGTTTGCTCGTAGTTCACGCAAAAACCAGCGGGTAGATTTTAATTAATCTGTGACAGTCTTAAAGGTGCTATTCGGAGTTAAATACTGCGCGGCATGTTTCATCAATTGAATATACACCTTGATCCCTATTTTAGTAGCTACCATTAAGGTACGAGAGCTCAAATAAAAGTACTTGTAAGACTTTTATATAAATCTATGAATGTGTCGGTATTAACCATGTTGCGGAAAACCGACATTCATGTGGGCGGAGCCGCGGGCAAAAGCTAATCCAACCTATTTTGACACTGAATGCTGAGAGGTGTAATAATGTTTCTTCTAAAAGTTATATAATTATTAATTTGTAATCTACAAGACAAATGAAACCTTCAGAGTAATTGTCAAAGTTACTTCGGGGTAAAACCGTTTAAGATTTTGGTATGTCCGATGATAATTTTTATTTATACGTAAATTACTGGAGCAAATAAAATTTTTGATATTCTCTTTAAAAACTTACTTTACATACATACATACACTCATGCCGATATCCGATAAGAACTGGCAGAGACCATAGTATATCCTACATACATACATACAGTCACGCCTGTTTCCCATTGAGATAGGCAGAGACCACTTCCTTCCACCTGCTACGATCGTTTGGTGTAGCAAAGTGGCTATCCACAGTCCACATTTCGCCTCCGCGGGCACTGAGACGTGTCGGGTGGCGAACCACGACGCCGCCATCTTATAAGGTTCAAAAGTATTAAAGTTCCTTATTGCATTCCCACGGCGTAATGGAGAGGAAAGGAAATAGGATGAGGTGGGAAAGGTGTATTGAGTAGTTGGTTTTTTAAATATCTTTTATCATCATCATTTCAGCCTGTAGTTGTCCACTGCTGAACATAGGACTCTCCAATTGAATTCCAGCGCGACCGGTCCATAGCCACCTGTATCCAGCGAGACCCAGCGATCTTCACCAGGTCGTCGGTCCATCTCGTAGGTGGCCGTCCCACACTGCGCTTGCTAGTACGTGGTCTCCGTTCAAGGACCTTTTTGCCCCATCGGTCATCCGATCTGCGCGCTATGTGGCCTGATATCTTTGATTTACAAAATTTGACATTTAACAATTTAATAATAGTACATATATAGACAGACGATTGAATAGGTTAGGTACTCAAAGACAAGTAAAGACAGCTTTTTTAAAACTATGAGATATTTATGTTTTGAGTTTTCCCACTTTAAAGTGGAAGGCAAGGGGATGCAAGCCCATATAGCCTTGTTTGAGGTCCATCCAGTAGAACACCAGCTTCGGGTTTACACCTGGCATCATACTGAGCTGGGTTCACATTTGGTGCAGTTATTTTTTCCTCTTTCTCTATCTTTATTTTAGCTGTATTAAAAATAATATTCTTATCTCTTTTTCCTTTCTTATGTTTATATAATTTTCACAAGCTAATAAAATGCTTGTGTATCTTATTAGCTATGCTGGTGTATCCCAATCAGGAGGGGTTTAGGTCGTAGTCTACGACGCTGGTCTTCTGCGGCTGGATGGTGCGGATTGGTGGACTTCACATACCCATGCGGGCATGCAGGTTTCCTCTTGAAGTTTTCCTTCTCTGTTTAGTATATTGATGTCTACACAATGTAGATCATGCATGATTCAGAAATAACTCAGTGGTACGGAACTGGGTGGAACCCACGACCTTTCGATCGGAAGCCATGTCTGGCATTAATTTTCACAAGTTAATAAAATGCCGGTGTGTCTCATTTTATTGCTTCTTGGGATTTTTGACATCAGTTCGAAGATTACATATCGACAAGGCGAAAGTTCCCACAGGCTAATTGTCTAGAAAAAAAAAACAGTTAGCAATGTTAGTCACAGTTTTACTATTCCTCACGCCGATATCCCATAAGGGTAGGCAGAGACCATAGTACATACTACATACATACATACAGTCACGCCTCTTTTCCATTGGGGTAGGCAAAGACCACTTCCTTCCACCAGTTTCAGTATTGTTTACAATTGTTGCTATTGATACACAAAAAAACATCAAATTTACATACCATACATTAAAATATAAGACACTAAAATAAAGTAAAAGTCCACGGGAGACTCGACGGGGGTCTACGTTGGCGTACGCAAATTTCCATAGTTAGATGTAATCTTCACATTTTTTGTCGAGTTTTGGAAATATGGTGGAAAAGTAGCTGCAGGGGCCCATCGGAACCAGATAAATTTTGAAAGTGGTCTATGAGAAAAACAAAGTTTGGGAACCTGTGATTAAATAAAAAAAAATGTCGAACATACGTCTAAAAACTAGTGACACTCTTTACGGAAAACCAATCAAGCATTTGGATCATTCACGAGTGATTGGTACATCGACAGTGACTCTGCTTTCTGTGCTATGAATCCCGGATTCGAACCCTGGTAGGGACAAACTTTGTGTGATGATTACAGATGTTTACATCATTGTCATGAATGTGTTTATCTATATATATATTGTATTTATCTATTTAAGTGCATTGGTGGTGTAGTTGTTTTAGACACGGCTTACAATCGAAGGGTCGTGGGTTCGATCCTGGTTCCATATCACTGAGTTATTATTTGTAATTCATGTACGGTCTACATTGTTGACACCAATGTACTTAACGGAGAAGGAAAGCTTCGTGAGGAAACCTGCATGCCTGCATGGGTGTGTGAAGTCTACCAACCCGCACTAGGCCAGCGCGGTAGACTGCGGCCTAATCCACCTCCTGATCAGGGGAGGTCCGTGCCCCTGTAGTGGGGACTATATGGACTGGGGATGATGATATAAGTTTATATATACACAGGGAATCCTAGTTTAGGACTAAATCAGTGGGGGTGTGTTCAGAATATTATTAATATACAAATGTCTTTATTAAAACAAATTATTTATAAAATATACATAAAACTTAAAAACTAACATTTTGACATATACCAAAAATGGTACTACGATCCGTGCTGCGCGTGGTTAGGGCTCCAAAGTGAGGAACCTCCTCACAGTGCGGGCCGTATCCAAGAGTACTGCCTTCTGTATCAGGCCCTTCACCCATCTGCTCAGTGAGAGCTTCTGAAGGTGTTGGTCGAAGCTCTTCGCTATCAAACCGTTAACAGATACGATTATTACAGATTACTATTATTATTAATATTATTTAAATAATGGTAAGTCTTAGTTTAATTCCTGGTCCCAAATTTACGATGCTACAGTACAAGTCACGCGAACAGCTCTACACTAAAGTTTTGTATAAAAAACACTCAGAATTATTTTATCCTTTTCTCAAATCACAACATTCCGATGGTCAAGACACCAAAACATTTAAAAAAAAATTCCAAATGATAAAAATCTCAGAAAACCAACGAACCACGAGTTTTATTATCCAATTAATTAAAATCTCCAATAATATTATCCTTAAAACATATGTTTCGTGTGTTACAAACTTTATTATACGCCTGATGCTATAAGTTCCCGTGTAATATGGCCTCACAAGGCCATTAATTAACCACCCGCAGTTATACCAGCATAAAACTACCATTATACGAGGAACAGATAAAAAATCATGGTAGGAATTGGTAGTAAATAGAAAATAAATTAACCGTTAATAAAATCACATTCTAATGTAAACTTAATTGACATGTGTTTTAAAGTTCAAGTTTTAATACGCGGTTTGTGTGATAGTTTGTTTTCTAAATAATAATGTCGACTTAGGCCTAATATCATCATCATCGTCCCCCGTCTATATTCGTCCCCAATACCGGGGCACGGACTTCCCCTAATCAGGAGGGGGATTAGGCCGTAGTCTACCACGCTGGCCTAGTGCGGGTTGGTAGACTTCACACACCCATGCGAGCATGCATGTTTCCTCACGAAGTTTTCTTCTCCGTTAAGTACATTGGTGTCTACAATGTAGACCGTACATAAGTTTGAAATAACCCAATGGTACGGGACCGGAATCGAACCTACGACCTTTCGATCTCAAACAGTAACTTACATCGCCACACCACCAATGTACTAAGGTCTAATATACCTAATCCATGATAAATCTAAATTAGTGTCGTCTAATATTAAATTTTTAAATACTATTGTTGGCGCGCAGCTTTGCCCGCGTGAATGTTGGATTTCGCGATAAATCGAAAATAGATAATGATTATAGATTTATAAAATCGAGTACCATTTTTACTTGAGCTCTCCTACCATAATGGTAGGTATTGAAGAGGGGATCAGACTGTTTTCTTCAGTTCTACTAGACCTATTTTGATGAAACGCTTTATACTCCTTAAGTTGGAATACTAGTTTTAGGAATGTAATAGCATACTATTACATTCCTAAAACTAGTATTCCAACTTAAGGAGTATAAAGCGTTTCATCAAAATCGGTCTAGTAGAACTGAAGAAAACAGTCTGATCCCCTCTTCAATACCTACCATTACCAAATCTTACCAGCTGGTTTTAGGGTGAAGCTCGAACATATAAACAAACAGACGGGAAGAAAACAAAAGATATCTACTCCTAGTTTCGGTTTCAGAAGCCCTTAATTTGTCGAGTTATATTTTTTGTAATATCTTTAATGTATAGACAATGACGTACAATTTTATATAATAATCTAGATAGAAGAAAGTGTGAGGTGCAGAAATATAATCTCGATAAATGTTCTACAATATTGAAAAATAATTTTTTTTTATAGGATACAGGTTACTATTATTTCGGAAGGAGTAGGAAGAGACAGTAGTAGCTCGGAGGACAGGGGTCGCTTACCCGTATACTTAAGTCTATTTGTCGGACCGAAATAATATAAAAAATAATTTAATATAAAACTTCAAGTGATGCTTCACTCGGATTGCCGCCAAAACTCGTTAGAAATATAATGTCACGATGGAAACAGTTACTGAAAGAACGTCAGCAAGATTAACTAGCAACTGTCGTATAGACGGAACACTGGTCAGCTGGGTTATGGTTGGTCATTGACATTTTATGATTATTCGGACACTAATGGAATTTTCTAGGTGGTCCAATTTGTATAAGAGAGAAGTGGAAGATATACCTTTCTATCTATAATTTCTTACTCTTTTTAATCTGTCATTATAATCAGTCTTTTGATAATAGATTTCCTTTATAATGGAAGGGGCGTATAACCCTTCAGCTGTGGCTCAACTGTGGCGGCCATGTTGCGCAAATTGGCGGATATCGGTGCCTCGATGTCACGTGACCATATACCATCCTTGTTCATTTCCCTATACATTGTGCAAGTAAGAGCAGGAGAGATACAGTTACACGGCTAAATTAAACATCGCATTACGTCACGCTCCTAGAGCGCGGTCAACAGCCGAAGGGATATCAGTGTCCATACTTGACAGATATCTTGGAGTTCGCAATAGAATCTACTATTTTAATTCAAGATTCCAAATGGATAATATTATATTACTAGCTTTTACCCGCGATTCCGCCCGCGTGCTATTTACGCGTCACGTATGTCAGTCTTTATATTGTAATTCCGCTGACTGCGCGTGTCGAATATCGTGCAACTCTGCTGAACACGTAAGTCGGTCATCGGACGACTCGCTACAAGCGCATATTTAATTTCATCATACACAATTATTCGTGTGGATTATTATTGTGAAATTATTTGTTTACTAGTCTTCGCCCGCGGCTCCGCCCGCGTGAATGTCGGGTTTCCGCAACATGGGAAATCCCGACACAATCATAGATTTACATAAAAAACATTAACCACTTTTACTTGACCTCTCTAAGTACCTAAGCGACTACTAAAACAGGGATCAAGCTGTATCTTGGATTCTACGGGACCGATTTTGATAAAACATGCATTAATTAAGCCGGAATAGTACCTTTAAGAGTGTAACAGTTTAATCAAAATCTACCCGTTGGTTTTTGCATGAAGCCCGAACAAACAAACAAACAAACAAACATCGACGGATTCGGTTTCAGAAGCTCTTAATTAGTCGATCCGAGTAGTTTGTTTTTAAATATCTTTGATTTTTGAAAATTTAACATTTAACAATTTTATAATAGTATAGATAGATTTTTTTATTTATTTTTTGAATAATTTGATATAGCTTTTGGGGGAGGGGCTTTGTGTATGTGGGGGATAGTTCTATGTATGTGTGAGTGTATGTATACATGTGTGTGTAAATGTGTACGTGTATATTTGTGTATGTGTATGTTTATATATGTATCTGTCGGTCGGGTGTCATGATCTTTCGCCGGCCCTGTCAACACCAGCGCCGCATGCGCCTTAGTCGCAGCGTCGGCTGAGACAGGGACCAATTTCTGTTTCACACAGTGTCTTTGTCTTATGTAATATTAGGGAGACAAAAATATTTTCCTATCTTCTTTCTAATATTAAACTTTTTGGTGCCACTTAGAAGATTGTAAAAAAACTTAATTATTCTCTAACATTTAATTAATACTTAATATAATCAATTAACTCAATATAATTTAATCCGAACCGATTATCGGTATACCGATTTTTATCGATATCGTCATTTAGTAAAAATAAAACGCGAGCTCACAACCGAATAATTGGTATATCGAAATATCAAATCGCTAAATGACGCCGTGATTTGTAATACTATCACGCAGCGGTAAATTGTCGATAAATCTTGTGTTTTACAGCTGGTGTTGTGTGATAAGGATCTGAACGCCACGTGGGGTAATAGTGATGTACCTTGTAAGTTCGATCAAGATATCGATATTATGTTTTAAATTTATTGTATAGCGGTCCATGCACACTGGATGTATGGATAAAAGTAGTAACTTTGTATATATGGCAAGTGTACAACTTCATAACTGTTTTATAATAAACTATCTTTCACACGCGACTTCGTTCGCAGTGATGTGATACGTGTCAGAGACCGTTGGATATACAATAATTTGATAACTTTATAAACTATTATTTCTATCCCTCGGAAATGATTTTTTTTTTTCGGGATAAAAGTTACCCTATATCCCTCCTTGTACCCCTGACAATGTGTGTATAAAATTGAGGACCATTCGGCAAAGGGGGGGGGGGGGGGGGGGGG
>WUAW01006302.1:11475-29886 GCA_017165845.1 Thaumetopoea pityocampa | reverse complement strand
AATTTAATTGTGATTTTTGATATGTAAAATTAGTGTTTTGTTTATCAATTGTGAACAATATTGAAACATTGGGTTAAAACTGTAACGTAGCTAAGCGTAAGCGTGTAACGTACGACATGGCGTAAAGGTCTTATATACCAGGCCATAAAATACATACAAAATGACACTTAACTACGTTGTCTGTGTTCCCGAGAATAATTCGATATTCCGCCTAGTTTTATATTTTAATTCATTATTAATATGAAATATTATTGTCAAATATCATAATAAACGATTTTTATTTTCAATAAGCTTAAGTATAAAAATAATAGTTACATAAAAATGTGACTATTAGATATTTTATTATACTCTCGACTTCTGCTTTCACTCTGATTTGCAAAAACTAACTATAGGGAAACTTGTAAAGTGCGGAAGCACTGATTAGAAGATAACGTGTTAGTAAAATAAAACCAATTAGATATCTAATTAATCACAAAATATGAACCCTACAAATAATTTCGATTGTGTCAAGTAGGACAAATTACAAAAATATTTCATGATTTATGGATACATTTTCGTTGCCATACTCTTACATTTATAAGCGGGACGGATTTGGGCAATGTCCTTTAATTAAGTTCTGTTACAGCAAAATCACCACTAATATTCAGGTTTTATGATTTCATATTCAAACTAGGATCTGAGACGGGCTAATAATAAATACAAATTAGACTTACACCCGGTTCTTGAAAGACTGGTCAAAATAATGTTCAATCACCACATTGTTAACATAACAATCCAACATTCTGAGTTAGTAAATTTTCATTCTTTTTGTCTCTTCATTTCTCACCTATCACTTACGTAACTCTTGCGCCAGGATTAATAACTATCAGTGTTGTTGATATACCAAGTGGAACTTATTTTACATGTATTGCGAATCACAAAGTAACTATAGTAAAGTTACCGCAACCAACGGAGATCAAATCTGAGACTTCTAAATCTTGTATCTGTGACGAGCCCTTAACCAGTAAGCTACCCTGACTTTTATATATAAACTAGCTTTTGAACACGGCTCCGCCCGCATGAATATCGCTTTTCCGCTACATGAAAAATTCCGAAACAACCATAGATTTACATTAAAAAAAAAGTCCTACAAAAACAATTATACTTGAGCTCTTGTACCTCACGGCTACTAAAACCATGATCAAGCTTATCTTCAATTCTACTGGACCGATTTTGATGAAGCACGCCCCAGTGTTTAAGACAAAATAGTATCTTAAAGACTACGAGTATAATAGTTTGACTAGAATCTATCCCCTGATTTTTTGTGAAGCTCGAACAAACAAACATCGACGGATTTGTTTTCAGAAGCTTTTAATTAATCGATCTAAGTAATTTGCTTTTAAACGTCTTTGATTTTTGAAAATTTGACATTTAACAGTTTTATAATAGTTTAGATAAATTGACAATAATTTTATAAAAACCAGCCATTTCCTAGCTATTTTATGTCCCGCCTCTCCTCATTACTAAGTCACACATCCCCATGAAATCTTCAATGCTTTTAATTTAATATTAGCTGCTTATAAAGCACGTCCGAAAATTTTATGACCCATAAAACGGGAACTTACATCTGAACATTAAATTTGAGGCCCCGTGGAGTGAACCTATGTCCCTGGGATCCTTACCGCCATAACTCCAATGATTTGTGGATGAAATAATACCGTACGCATTATGGTCGGTATGAATGCGGAATCTCAATATAATACTTTTATTCTTGGTATCGGGGTTCATATTGTAAATATTTTATATATCTAGAAGCCGATCAAGGTTCATATTATTTGTCTAGAACAGTGGTCCTCAGACTTTTTTGTCTTGTAGATCACTTGTAATGTTTTTTACTTTTGAGTGCTTAATATACTTTTTTTGAAAATTTATCAAAATCAAATGTGGTTTTGACAGTTGGTGTAGACCCCTTGTAGGTCCCCGTCTACCCCTTGGAGTCGATATACACCACTTTGAGTATCAATGGTCTAGAACAGAGTTTCCCAGACTTTTTCTCTCATAGACCACTTTCAAAATTTAGCTGGTTCCAGTGGACCCTTGCAGCTACATTTCTACCATATTCCCAAAACTCGACAAAAATGTGAAGATTCGATCTAACTATGGAAATTTGCGTACGCCAATGTAGACCCCCGTCGAGTCTCCTGTGGACCCCTGGACCACTTTGGGAACTAAGGGTCTAGAACAATATTTCCTTGAAAAGTACATTTATGGCCTAGTGGTGCCAGACACGACTTGCTATCAAAAAGGTCGTGGGTTCGATCCCGGCCCCGTACCACTGAGTTATTTCTAACTCATTGGTGTCTACATTATAGACACCAATGTACTAGACAGAGAAAGAAAACTTAATGAAGAAATTTGCATGCTCGCCATGAGTGTGTGAAGTTTACCAACCCGCACTAGGCTAGTGTAGTAGACTACGGCTTAATCCTCCTTAATCCTCTCCTGATGAGGGGAGGCCCGTGCTCCTGTCTTCTTGTTCTTCTTCATGGCGTTATTAATACCGGCATCCACTGCCAGGGTCCGTCTTCCTACTAAGTTTCCCCCAGTTTGCTCTGTCTGTAACATCCTCAATCGTAAGTCCATTGGCTTCCATCTCCTTAGTCACAACATCCAGCAATTCAGACCCGTGCTCCTCTAATGGGGATGAATGTGGACTGAGGATAATGTAATGCTAACATCTGTACTGTATAGCTTTACTGTGCTAACATCTTAAATTACTGTTCTTGATTTCCATATCTGTGCATATATAATTACTTGTCCTGACTGACTGACTGATTCAGCAACGCAGGGCCTAAACTGCCGGGGCTACAAACTTAAAATTTTGGCAGTTGCTGCCTTTTATATTGTAAGCATCTACTAAGAAATATTTTTTGGAAATTTCACTCCTAAGGGGGTAAAATAAGGGATGAAAGATTGTATGAAAGTCCATCATTTTCAAAGAAGCACGAAATTTAATATACTCGTACCTACTTCTGGTTAGAAATATATGAACACGTGTAACGGTGTTTTTTTAAATTTTACCCCCAAGAGGGTTAACCAACTTAATAATTTTATTCCCTAATGGAACATCGCAAACGTTTACAAAGAGTAATGATTAAAATAAAATTGATTAAAAAAAATAAACACGCAAGCGAAGCTGCGTGCAACAGCTAGTCTTTAATATTTTAACACGTTTGCTGCGGGACCTTTATCACAGTACTTTCAACCGGTACATTATGCGGCCATATATACGTAGATCCAGAGACAACTTTTTTCATCATCAGTCCATCTATAGTCCCTCTGCAGGATTCAAGATGCCACTCAGAACGTAAGGGTCTATAATCCACGACACTGATTTTATGCGATAGGCAACTTTATTTCAATACATTATGAAGTCATAATAGCCGCGCGAGAATTTGGATTTAGATGATTAAAATTGTTAGCATTCGTGAAATCTCTAATAGACCTCATAACAAATCCGAACACCTGAACCTTTGGAATACACATAAGAAAGCTTTAAGTCTGTACCTGTTTGACAGCCAGCACTAACAAAATATTTTTTTGTAATTTTCTTTCTCTAACATAGGTGATACATGCGTACGCAATCACACCTTTCCCTTGGCTCTCCGGCGAGGAAACGAACACCGTACTCCTGCGTGACAGGCGGAGAGACTGACCACTATACTATCGAAGAATTAGGGTAGGCAGAGTCCACTTGGTTTCACTTACTACAATCGTTTAATGTAGCAAAGTGGTCCATTTTTCGCCCGCGCGAGAAACGAGACCTGTCAGGTGGCGAACCACGATGCCGCAATTTTATAAGATTCAAAAGTGTAAAGTGTATTGAACAAGGTATATGGAGTTTGGAAAAAGGATTATAGAATATAGGATACTACTATCACGGAAGGAGTAGGGACAGACAGTAACAGCTCAAAAGGCCGGGGTCACTTATCCGTATATTTAGGTCTATTTGCTGGATAAGCTAAAAGACTAAGTACTCTCTGACCATAAGTATCCCTGACATAGGTATCTATGAAGATATATCCAAATTTATATATTCGGCGCTGAATGAAGTGACACTATGTTTCTCAATGGACCGAATGAAAATTCTGCATGGGACAATATGATCTCATACCGCTGTGAACGTGTTAATACAATTTTATATACAGAATTTTAAAAAATCTGTCTTATTTTATATAATATTTACAGCACATTTTTTTTAGTTTCCTAATATAATTCTATAGACTCCATTATCTTTGCTTTTTTATGTCAATTTTTTTCTCCTAGTGTCAATCAAGCTTCATATTACTGTTATCCATTTACACCTGATCATCTTTTAAATACAATATTGCATTTTGTAGTAAAAAAAAACTAAAATGTATTTTTTGTGTTGTTCATATTCAAGGCAAAGATTTTATTTTGTCTCCTAATAAAACTTTATCGACCTCTGCTGTTTTATTTTTGTGACAATTCCCTTTTTTTCTTTGTCTAAATCCAATCAAGCTTTATATAGTTCTTCGTTTACGTATGTTTATTGTTTTAATACAATTTTGCATACAGAAATGAAAGGCATATAATTTATTTTGTTCATATTCGTACCAGAGATTTTATTTTGTCTCATAATAAAATTTTATCAATATTAACTTTGCTGTTCGTAATGAAATTGATGAAAACGTAGAATTAGAAGGATGAAAATATAAACTGTCGAGACAATTTGTATTTTGTTTTTGAAGTACGTTAATTATATGAACTAATGACATTGTTATAATAATAAAAATAATAATTTGGGCACATTCACACACATTGATCTAATTCCAAACTTAGAATTCCCTGTATCTTGGGTCCTAGAGAACGATATATGTATAATATATACATATATAAATAAACTAGCTTTTTCTCGCGGCTCCACTTGCATGAATGTCAGTTTTCCGCTACATGAGAAATCCCGAAATAATCATGCATTTATTTAAAAAACAAAAAACCACTTTTACTTGAACTCTCATACCTTAATGGCGGATGCTAAAACAAGGATCAAGCTGTATTTTCAATTATACTTGACCGATTTTGACGAAATATATTGTAGTATTTAAGTCAGAATAATACCTTTAAAACTGTAATACTTTGATGAAAATCTAGCGGCTGATTCTTTAGTAATTTTAGAAATTATTGCATTTAGAATCAATAAACTCTGTGCGTTACAATTCACTACACATAATAACGGTCGCTCATGAATACCAATTAACACATTCACTGCCGGGCAAAAAACAGGTGCCTATGCGAATATAACCGGACGAATTTGACGAATTTACTGGGGTTTAGGGGAAAGCTCATAAAAACCAAACTAAAAATGGTATTTACATAATTCAGAAAGCAACGTATTAATACTCTTGTAATGAAATTAAACCATTTATAACGTGTGATATATAAATTTATTTGAGTAAATTCATGCGTCAAAAAGTCATTGAATGGAGACCACGCACTAGCAAGCGCAGTGTGGGACGGCCACCTACGAGATGGACCGACGACCTGGTGAGGATCGCTGGGTCTCGCTGGATGCAGGTGGCTATGGACCGGTCGCGCTGGAATTCGATTGGAGAGGACTATGTTCAGCAGTGGACAGCTACGGGCTGAAATGATGATGATGATGATGAGTAAATTCAAATCTCGGGAAGTAAAATATTTTTTTTGTCAAATTCAGTCGCTCAGATACGAGTAGGTGGTATTTTGCAATGGCATCTCCCCACTCGAATCCGAATGACAGGCAGTGAGTGTATTAAAAACAAAACTAAAAAGATTTGGATGAGCCAATAGTTTTCTTTTCTTTATTTTTGAATAAGTTATAACATTGTCATATAAGGGATAGTGACATAACAGAATATTCAACTTAAGTGCCACGGGCGGAGAGGCTTGAGTTGAATATTCAAGTAACAAATATAATAAATTACACATCGCTTGAGACTCTATAATATCTGTGGGAGTATAACGCAGGTGAATTTAGAGAAAGACATAAAAGGATGGATGATTGCTTTTAATCAAACTAAGTACCGAATACCTTTTATAACTCTTGAGGCATTATTATTATATTATACTACTAGGTATTGCCCGCGGCTCCACCCTCGCGAATGTCAATTTTCGCTGTAAATGTAAAATCCCTAATTAATTATAGATCAGGTCAGTGAGTACTTAGTCTTTTAGCCTGTCCGGCGAATAGACTTAAGGACACGGGTAAGCGGCCCGGCCCCCCGAGCTACTACTGTCTCTTCCTACTCCTTCCGAGATAGTAGTATCCTATACCCTATAGTTCTTTTCCTAAATTCCATATTTCCTGCTCAATACACCTTTCCTACCTCATTCTCTTTCCTTTCCGCTCTGCTAAGCCGAGGGAATGCAATGAGGAACTTTAACACGATTGAATCTTATAAAATGGCGGCGTTGTGGTTCGCCACCCGACACGTCTCGTTGCCCGCGGGGGGGAAATGTGGACTGCGGATAGCCACTGCTACATTAAATGATCGTAGCTGGTGGAAAGAAGTGGTGTACTGTGGTCTCTGCCTACCCTTATGGGATATCGGCGTGAGTGTATGTATGTATGTATGTATATATATTTATACACATATAAATTTTTACGCTAAAGAAGTAAAATCTAACGCGCATACCTACATAAGTAGAAGCAATACTTCATTGTAATTCTAGCAAACACATCAAGACAGTATTTTCCAGTCTGTATTCGTCCCTATTACAGGGGCACAGACCTTCCTTTATAAGGAGGGGTATCAGGTCTCAGTTACCACGCTGACCTGGTAGACACATACACCCGTGCAGTCATGCTGGTTTCCTCACGAAGTTTTCCTTTTCCATCGAATTCATTGGTGTCTACATGCAGATCGTACATAAGTTTGAAATAACCCAGTGGTACAGGATTGGGATCGAACCAGCGACCTTTTCGATTGCGGATCGTACTTATTACCACTTGAACACCAATGTACTTAAATAACTTAAATTAAATTGCAGTAAATTTCTAACATCCCTCTTTTTTATAAAAAAAAGGGATAGTAGAAATTTACTGCACGCAATTCATAGTACGAGACGACATTAAACAATGAATATGAAAATGTCCGTGAAATTAACGCTCCGCAAAAGGTTCCGCATCCTGAAGTGGAAAACTGTAAAACCACTGAAACGATTTATGAAAGTAGTAAATAGGGTATACTGTACAGATAGGGTGTAAGATACAGATATGGTATACTTTATGGAAAGGGTATTCTGTACAGATGTGGTATACTGTACAAATAGGGTATATGGTACGGATATGGTATACTGTATGGAGAGGGTATACTGTATAGGTAGTGTATACTGTACAGATAGAGTATATGGTACAAATATGGTATAATGTACGTAGAGGATATACTCTATGGATAGTGTATACTGTACAGACAGGGTATACTGTATAGATAGTGTATACTGTAAAGATAGGGTATACTTTATAGATAGTGTATACTATACAGATAGGATATATGGTAAAGATATGGTATACTGAATAGACAGGGAATACTAAACAGATAAGGTACACTGCTGTACAGATAGAGTATACTGTACAAATCTACAAGACACAATTCAAAAGAAATCATCATCACTATCATATAAGTTTACAGATATCGAGCTTCTGGGTGGAATTGGTCACGCAGCGAGTCGGTGACGCTCCGGGGCAGCTTCCAGAGTTAGAAGACGTCAACCCACCGGGCAGAAGGGAAATACCCGATTATCGCTTAAACTTTTCACTGGTATAATTTATATCTACTAGTGACAGTTATAAGCACAACCTTCAGGTAGGCTCGCTCACTCCGGAAAGGATGGCTGTCACCATTCGAGGCCAGTCATCGCCTCCCGCTCCCGCGGCAGCAATTTCCATGCGCGGCGCGCGATATAAAATAATTTAATAAAGCAGTATTGTAGTTCTGCTATACGATGCTGTGTGTAGTTTACATACTGAATATTATTATAATGATGTATGTATATACGTTACATGGTAATTAATGTGTATAAGCGATTCATGGATGTTTATATTATTATATTGATGTGTGATGTCGGCATAATAGTCACTCCATCTCTTCTCGTCGCTTCTGTTAGAACCGAGGAATACACCAAGATAATGAATAGTAGCATTATTTTTAAGTCCGATTAACATCTCAGAACCAGCTGAGAGATGCATCAAGATAATGAGTAACAGCGTTACCCTAAACTCTAATCAACATCTAATGAGATTTCTAAAATGTCTGCCAAGTTATTACTTTGTTAAATCATCATCATTAATCCGTGGAAGTAGTAGTCTCCTAGTCATGGGCCTCCACCCCAAAAAAAGGAGGAATTTGCCATGATCTCCACGATTGACAGGCGTTTTAGAGATCGCAGTAGATTTTTATTGAATAACAGCATGACGCTGCTGCCCATTATCCTGGCGCATCCCTTAGCTGGTTGTCACAGCATCCACGGGGACAGATGGAGTATTGCTGTTATTTTGCCGTGTGTTGTCGACATAAGAAACATACCTCAATGAGAAATTGAAATAAAGAAGAACATCCTACATAAGAAATTGATAAGTATTAAATTATACGTCAAACATCAAATTTTGACTTTATTAAAGGTTTCTGAAACCAAATGGTTGTTTGTACGAGCTTCACGCAAAAACCAACGGTTAGATTTTGGTTAAACTATTACAGTCTTAGATACTATTCCGATTGCGGCATATTTAAGAAAAATCGGCCTAATAGAATTGAAGATACAGCTTGATCTCTGTTTTAGTAGGCGCCGTTAAAATATGAGAGCTCAAGTAAAAGTGATTTTAGGCTTTTTATGTAAATCTATGATTGTTTTGAGATTTCCTATGTAGCAGAAAACGGACTTTCGTGCGAGCGGAATCGCGAGCAAAGGTTAGTATTAGTATATATTACCATCCACATTTATATTACTCTTCGAATATAAAATAAACTGCAGTTTTAATTCTAATACAAAATTCATTCAATTAAGAAGTTATTATAAACGGAGAGGTCTCGGTAATTGAAAAACTTCCCCGTTGCCAGGCGGGTCTCTAAAAACTAGTATTTTAATTCCCCGCTCTCCTTCGTGGTTTCTGTTTCATTGTTTTGCGAGTTTTATTATTCGTACTGTACCGCAGCTTCGTTTATAAAATATGAAGATTTTTTTTTTGTATCTAGGCAATTAAAATCGATAATGGGCAATAACGTTATCTAATTCCAATTATTATTATAGAATTTGTTCTTTTTTTGTTACTTTTTCACAAATTAATCGATCATCATGGAATTCATATTTATTTATACACACATGACGAGTATCAGAGGTACAGAGAAGGACACAGGGCCATAAAGGACATAGAGACACAGACATAGAGTTTTTTATCCCGAAAAAAAACTGTTCTCGAAGGATAGGAAAATTGTATTTTATAGCCTCTAATATTTATTTAAGGACAAGAACGCGACCGAAGCCGAAGGTGAAAACTTTATTCAATGTTCAGTTGCTAAAGCGCCTATATGTCTAATAGCTCGAAGCACTTTGTTCTTCCGTGTACTCCTATCCTCAGCTGTATTTATAGCTTCAGGTATTGGCAGACCGACAAGAGTCTGTACTATGTCTGACCAACAGGTCGGAGAGCGACTTCGCAGCCTTTTCCCGTCGATCTAACCCAGTATCATAAGTTTATCCAGATTGTTTGGATTTCTAAGAGTGCAGGTGTATTTTCCTTTCCGTGTACAGGTGTACAGTGTCGACGGATGAAATCTTTCAGGAGAGCCGTTTAAAGTTTGAAACCGCAAAAAATGGACATAATTTTTTATTTACTGTCATATCGTGAAAATGGAAACAGCTCTAGAATCAAGAAGAATAAAAGCATTAATTTGCAAAGCGTTATTTATTTGATTCGACGTTGTTTTATGTAGTTTTATGCCGTTTAGATCAATTGGTCTTGATTAGATCATTCAATTAATTTGATTAGATCAATTGGTTGAGTTTTTTGCTTGGTCATAAGTGACAAAAAGTCATTGTAGAGCCATTGGAGTAAGCGCATTCGAAAAAGCGAACGATTTTAACTAGGATGGCATATACATATAACTCATTCACGACCAAAATGTCGCTTATGTCCTATTACCTTTTAAACGTCGATATTAAAAAATTGAAATGACTTAGTTTAATTTTTAGCATGTAGTATATTGGTGCCAATTCTGTTGTAACAGAACTTAACTAAATTTAATCCCGCCCTATCTTTTTCTAATGTCAAAGGTCTAAAAGAGATAGCAAACATTTATAGCAAGTATAAACGTACACTTCTATTAAACGGTCCAAAAAAATGTTGCGTTTTTGCGTATCTTTAGTCCGTATGTTCCGAGATCGCGTCTATATCTTTTAATTTTGACGTATCTAAACGAAACGAATAGCACCAAAATTGTAGCTATCTTGTTTTGGTGTTTAACATTAGAAAAAGATAGGGAGAGACTAAATTTAGTCAAGTTATGTTACCGCAGAATTACCACCATTATTTACCGCGCTTAAAAAGCATTGATTAACTATTTCGGATGCGTTCGTCAAGAATTCACATATAAATTGATTAACGACTAATTTGTATAGCGGCAGTGACCCTGCTGTCTGTACCAGTGAGTGCCAGGTTCAAATCCTGATAGGGGCAAATTTTGTGTGATATGAACAAATGTTTGTATCTGAATCATAGACGTATTTATCTATATAAGTATGTATATCGTTGTCTAGTACTCAAGACACAGGGAATCCTAGTTTGGGACTAGATCAATGTGTGTGAAAGTGTCCAGAATATTATTATTATAAAACATTATTATTATATTACTGTAAAATAAAAGTTTTTATGGAGAGAATATCGAAAAATCAAGTTAAATTAAGTTTAATTTATAAATTATGGTGCTTCGTTAATTTCCTCATTTTCACAAATATATATTTCTTTAATTAGTTTTTTCTTTTTATTTAATGTGTGTATAATTTGTATGCTAAAACTTTTTATATTATCTATATATTGTATTATCTGTATATTTTCCAAAAAAAAATAAATTAATTAATACATTATAAACATTCGGTTGTTTACAACCGAATGTTTATAATGTATTAAGATGCAAGAAAAATAATGCAAGGTACAAATAAAAATTAGAGATTTATCTCTAATTTTTATTTGTAGCTTGCATTATTTTTCTTGCATCTTTTACCAGTAGTAATGTGTTAACCCTTTCAAGATGATTTTTTTTTATTTGGATAAGATAAAACCTTTTTTAGAGTATTTTATGATATTATAAGTCAAAGGTATCTTTTATATTAGAAAATGACAAAAAAATACCAAGTGGTTGGTGGGCGTGGTGGTACAAATAAGGCAGTATTCTGTTGTGGTATTTATGTGTACCATCAGTTCCATATAAAAATGTAGATAAAAAATTAAATAATAGTTTAAAAAAACTAAAACAACACGCTTTATAAGAAAACCGAACTAAAAAATAAAAAAATAATTTTACAATCAAAAGCGTGGGGTGCTTTTTATGACTTTTACGTTTTCTTCTTGGAGGCTACTTTTGGCAATATCTGTTTATTGTCAAATATATTAATTGATATAGCGCACACCACGCTTTTGATTGTAACATTATTTTTTTTTTTTTTTATTCGGTTTTCTTATAAAGAGCATTGTTTTAGTTTTTTTAAACTATTATTTATTTTCATTTTTTAGTTCGGGTTTTTTTTAATATTCTGATGATTCTGGCCAGAATCTTTGAAAAATTTATGAAATTATTATTTTGTCATCGGTCCTTTAGAAGTGTGCAAAATTTCAAGTCGATCCGATGGTTTTAAGTGGGTGAAAATCGTGTCCAAAGAATCCGTTACATAGATAGATACAAGTCAAGCTAATATAAAGCGTGTAATATTTATTATCTGTATCACCTATAATTACAAAATACTTATTAAAAGCATTCAGTCAGGCAAAACATTTACTGATATATATATATGGTGTGCCAGAAGTATCGAAAGGGTTAAATCTAGTCTCGAATCAAAGTAAAATCAAGAAACCATCTTACTAAATAAGCGGATTGTTCGAACGCACCCCGACAGTTCGCAGGGGAGTAATTACCGGACTCGTTCATTTACGAAACGCTAACCCGATCCAACACCCTGACTTTAGTTACGTCTTTAGTGATTCAGCTGTTTATTGGTAATTCGATTAGACAACTGTTTATATGCTATACTAGTTCTACACGCGGATATGCCCGCATGTAAATAAAATAACATTAAAGTTGAACTATTACCCTACAGCACTGATATCTGAAGTGATCTATATCGACCCCCGGGGGTCGACGATGACCTGCAAGGGGTCCACGCCAACTGACAAAAACACATTTGAAGTTAATAAATTTATGTTACAACAATGTTATATTAACTACGCTTTGGAGGTCTACCCAAAAGTGAAAAACATTAGTCTACAAGACAAAAAAGTTTGAGGACCTCTGCCCTACAGAAGCGCATTCATTATCATCAGCCCCGGTGAAGTCCACTGCTGAAGACCTCTTCCCGAAAAAGGAGGGATTTCCCATAATCTCCACTCTTGTCAGTCGTCTTGATGATCGCAGTGGATTTTGATTGAATAACAGGATGACGCTGCTGCTCATAACCCTGGTGCATCTCTTAGCTGGTTCTCACAGCAACCGCGAACAAAAAAATGGAGGCAATTAGCAGACTTTTAGGCTGAGATTATGTTAGGGTAAAGAAAAATAGCTTCTATCAATGTACTATTATAAAATTGTTAAATGTCAAATTTTCAAAAATCAAAGATATTTAAAAATAAACTACTCAGATTGACTAATAGCTTCTGAAGCCAAATCTGTCGATGTTTGTTGGTTTGTTTGTTTGTTTGTTCGGGTTTCACGCAATAACCAGAGGGTAGATTTTGGTTAAAGCGATACAGTCTTAAAGGTACTATTCCGACTTAAATGCTGCGGCAAGTTTCATCAAAATGTATCTTCAATTCTACTGGACCGATTGATAAAACGTGCCGCAGTATTTAAATCAGAATAGTACCTTTAAGATTATAATGGTTTGATCAAAATCTACCTACTGATTCTTCCATGAACCTTGAACTAACAAACAAATGTCGACGGATTTGGTTTCAGAAGCCCTTAGTTAGTGGATCTGAGTAGATTGTTTTTAAATATCTTTGATTTTTGAAAATTTGACATTTAACAATTTTATAATATTATAGATAGATAGATAGTACCTATTTGGCTGAGCTTGACTTATAACAAAAATAAATTATTCCAAACACGAGTGAAATCTGGTTGGATAGAATGTTCGCTTTAAAATCCCCGCACTGTTCAGTTAGATTTGTTTTACCAGAGCAAATGTTCCTCGTCCAATGGTATATTCATCACCTTCTTCATTAGTCCGCGTAAGTATAAAATAAAAAGTATGGAATCTCCATAATCTCCACTGTCTGCCGACATTTTTGAGATCGCAGTGAATTTTGACTGAATAACAGCTGCGAAGATCGGATGGCCGGTGGGGCACTTGAACGGAGACCATGTACTAGCAAGCGCACTGTGGGACGGCCACCTACGAGATGGACCGACGACCTGGTGAGGAGCGCTGGGTCTCGCTGGATACAGGTGGCTATGGACCGGTCGCGCTGGAATTCGATTGGAGAGGCCTATGTTCAGCAGTGGACAGCTATGGGCTGAAATGATGATGATGATGAAAGCTACTGCCCATCATCCCGGTACATCCTCAGCTGTTTCTCACAACATCCGCCTGAAGAGACAGCAAAATAGTACATTAAATACAATAAATACATCTACATAAGCTTTCCCAAACACCGCCATTGTATAATCCCCTTTCTCATTAAATTCCATCAATCATTCATTCATTCGTTCCTATTCCGCCATTAAATCCGTGTCATCACTCCGTAACAAATCGCAGAGGACTCCTTTTGTTCCGAATAATTCCGTTGCAAACGTCCTGACTCTTAAATAGTGTTGTACACGTTATCCGAATGAGGCCGGGATACTAATGAATCCCGTGATTATACGCTGCTCACACAAATGTGCGCGAAGAGAAAATAGTATGGTGGATACTATAATCATCATTAAAATATCTTTGAATACAAATACATACATAAAGTCGCCTTTTTCCCTAGCTCTCCGGCGGGGAATCGAACCCCGGTCTCTCGCGTAATCGCGAGGATACTGAACATTTTACTACTGAAGAGTTGAGGTAGGCAGAGACCACTTATTTCCACCTTCTACGATGGTTTAATGTAATAAAATGGTGAATCATGACGCCACTATTTTCATATATAATTTGATATTTTCATACATGATAGATAATTTGGTGTGTGAAGAAAAAATGTATCCAATCTGTCTATACTGTTATAAAATTGTAAAATGTCAAATTTTGTAAATCAAAAATATTTAAAAAACTACTCACGTCGTCTAAGGCCTTCTGAAACCAAATCCGTCGATATTTATTTAAGCTTCACTGAAGAATCAGTGGGGGGTAGATCTTGATCAAACCATCTTAATCTTAAAGGTACTATTCCGACTTAATTAATGCAGTACGTTTCATCAAAATTGGTCTAGTAGAATTGACGACACAGGTTGATCCCTATTTAGTAGCCGCCATTAGGGTACGAGAGTTTGAGTAAAAGTGGTTTTTACGCTTTTTATATGAATCTATGATTGTTTCGGGATTTCCCATGTAGAGGATAACCGCCATTCACACGGGCGGACGCGAGTATCATTTGGTAGGTAGAGCTTTTCAGAGAGTATTTTTAGTATATTATCTAATAATACACTAATAATATTTAGTGTATTATCCCCTATTTATTAGTTTCAATCTAAAAAATTAAAAATTAGACATTATTAAGGGAAAATTATAAACTGTGAGTTAGTCTATATTATTATAAAATTGTTAAATCTCAGATTTTCAAAAATCAAATGTAATTAAAAATAAACTGGTAATTTAGGGCTTTTGAAACCAGATCGACTAATTCAGGGCTTTTGAAACCAAATCTGTCGATGTTTGTTTGTTTGTTTGTTCGTTCGATCTTCACGCAAAAACCACAGGGAAGATTTTGGTACTACTCCAACTTAAAAACAGCGGTGTGTTTCATGAAAATCTGTCCAGTAGAATTGAAGATACAGCTTGATCCCTGTTTTAATAGCCGTCGTTAGGGTACGAAAGCTCAATTAAAAGTGGTTCTAATGCTTTTTATATGTACTCGTATAAATCTATGATTGTTTCGGGATTTTTCACGCAGCGGATAAGAATTCAATTCAAATGCCAAAAATTGATCTGGCCACAATCTCTTCGATAACATGCCGTAACAGACAACAGAAATAAATCGACTAATTAGAATTTCACAGTCCCGGGATTATAGTCACTTCACTAGCGCTGCACAAGCGTCAATCTTGCACCGAGAGGTTATAAAAGCCATTACTCATTGTCCGTGTTGGCGCGGCCGGCGGCCATGTTTTATTTATCGTTCCTGCTATGGACCGCATTGACAATATACGACCCGCGAATGGATCAACATTGATCAGCCACTTTCTTTATTGTTTTACATTATTTTCAAAAGCGAGAATCGTCCGATTAAAATAATTTTTATTACATACAGAAAGAAAGAAAGAAAGAAAGAAAACATATTTACTCAGGACTAGCTTTTGCCCGCGGCTCCGCCCGCATAAATCTCGGTTTTTCGCTTACATGGGAATTCCCGACACAATCATAGATAGATTTATATAAATAGCCTTAAAAACACTTTTACTTGACCACTCGTACCTTAACGGTGGCTACTAAAACAGGGATCAAGCTGCATCTTCAATTCTACTGGACCGATTTTGATGAAACATACCGTTGTATTTAAGTCGGAATAGTATCTTTAAGACTGTTATAATTTAACCAATATCTACACGCTGGTTTTTCCGTGATGCCCGAACAAACAAACAAATATCGACGAATTTGGTTTCAAAGGGCCTTAATTAGTCGATCTGAGTAGTTTGTTTTTAAATCTTTGATCTTTGAAAATTTGACATTTAACAATTTTATAATAGTATAATATGATAGATAGAAGCACAGCATATAAAATTATCAAAATAAGAAAGCAAATAAAATAAGAAAATGCAGAGTGAATTGGCTTCATCATCATCATCATCATATCAGCCCACAGACACCCACTGCTGGACATAGGCCTCCTCTGATGATCGCCACACTGAGCGACTATGAGCCGCCTGCATCCACCGATTGGCCGCGACCTTCACCAGGTCATCGGTCCATCTAGTTGGGGGGTCTACTGTCGTCCATTAGTACTGCGAGCTATGTGCCCCGCCTACTGCCACTTTGGCTTTGCAATTTCCAAGCCTTTCCTCCATGAGGCTCAAAGTTTGGTGCAAAAGCCTCTTGGTTCCATCAGTACGGTTGATAATAAAGAAGTTCGACCGCATCGTACTTACCGCATCCACTAGACCGTTACTGAAATCATCCACAAAACCTCAGTCACTTAGGCAGTCGTAGTGGTTTTGGAGCTCAAGTTGAAACCTTCCAGGGTTCTGGATCTGAGTTGAAGGACGAAGGGTAGAATTCGTCAGTCTAGACCTCACCAATCGCAATATCCTACTTACTTTATTACGTGCCCGTTCAAAAAGGTCCCATCCTAACCTACTGCAACATAAGCAAATTATAACCCTCGGTATTGCGGCGCTGGTCCATCACGCTCTTACTACGCGTTTCATACGAAAACTCAATAGTGAAGAGTTGAGGACTATTCCGCTATCCGTTTCAAACCTCAAATAAAATCTCAAACCTTATTAACAAAACACAAAGGAGCAATTTTCTAATGTAAACAAGATTATACAACTCAAAAGAAGCAATCTCAAATTGCCCATTTAAACCACTCAACCAAAGGATGTTCATGTAATGGGGAAAATAGAAAAGTTTACGCCCAAAAAGCCTATTTTTCCCTTAAACAAGTAACAGGTAAACTTTGTTGGTCGAGATGAGCTCCGAATATTAATCCCTTACTTCGGGGAGATGGGGACCCAACTCAACTACAGTATGAGTAACAGCTACTGAGTACGGATTTAATTTCAACAGGTTTCCTACATGGAGAACTATTATGTACTGTTTTATGTAAATACTTTGTACTCTATTATGTAACTATAATGTAGTCTATTATATAAGTATTATTTACTGTATTATGTAACTATTATGTACTCTATTATGCAGTTATTATATAATCTATGATTTAACTATTACGTACTCTATTATCTAACCATTATTATACATTTTTTACGTTCTCATCAACTCGTGTTGTTATCGGTCTGTCGTTTCAATACAAATTTTGTAATTGATTTTATATTAAGTTACTGATGAACTGGAATACTGAAATTTTACAGTAAGGTTTTGAATTTTGAGGTTTAATTTTAAAGAAACGTAATAATGATGTAGATAATTTACTAAGAGCTTAAAATAATTAAGTCATCATTTGTAATCCGCCATTTTGTCGTGGCGGCCATCTTAGATTAACAATGACATTGAATACACATAATTGTATTGTCATCAGAACTAAACGTGTGTACCAAACTTCAGATCACTTAAACAACAGCAAGGTAGTAAAATTTCAATGACTGAATTTGACCCACATAAGACAAATAAGGGAAACTAAACAAAACCGTTTAAAAATAGAACATACATACAAATATTTTATAAATAAAACTACCTGGATATTCAATATCCTCACAAAACTATCAAAATATCCGCCCACATAAACTAAGCTCATTTTCTCGGGCGTTTTCGCGAAACCGTCATGTTGATTTTATTATACGATCAATCATCGTCGACGCACCGATCAATCTATTGTGGGCTTCAAAGGGGACATGAGCGAAGGGCACGGGACAAATTAATTTAAAAAAAAAAGACGCCCACTCTTTGTCCGAACGGATCGATAGGCCGCAGCTGGCTTTGTTATGCGTCACATTTTTGTTCTCATTCGAAAGCATTTGTTAATAAAATAAGATATTTTGTTGCGTTTATTAGAACAATGGCGGGATAAATGGTTGAATATAGGGACGACATTATCCCTTGTCTGCCTATATCCCTTTATCCTCCATGCAACAGAGGAAATATGGAATATGTAAAGACTAGCTTTTACTCGTAGCGACGCCCGAGTGAATGTTGGTTTTCCGCTACACATGGTGCATTGGTGGTGTAGTGGTTTTAGACACGGTTTACGATCGAAGGGTCGTGGATTCGAATCCTGGTCCCCGTACCACTGAGTTATTATTTGTAATTCATGTACGGTCTACATTGTAGACACCCATGTACTTAACGGAG
>WUAW01006298.1:5538-20339 GCA_017165845.1 Thaumetopoea pityocampa | reverse complement strand
ATTCGATTGGAGAGGCCTATGTTCAGCAGTGGACAGCGACGGGCTGAAATGATGATGATGATGATGAGTCAACCTTTGGGTAATACTAAGAAAGTACATAAGTATATGTATTATTAATGTCATCAGAAATTTGTGGTAAGGGACAATAAATAAACTAAATTGATACATAACATACATACATAAATACATATTTCAGAACCTAATATTAAATCTTCTGACCTAATGTAGGTTGGTACACGTCACACGCCGTCCTGAAGAACATGAAGTAGAACATGAAGTGTGTGATAATTAATTATTCAATTATTTTCAAAATTTTGTGGTTCACCTTGGATTCAAACTCGAAATCTAAGACTTGACATGAATGGTAATACCACTAGGCTATCTCATCGCTACACTAAATAAATAATAAGTTATGTAAAGAGTAGGTATTATCTTTTTACATTACAGCTTTTTGTAAAACAAACGTGATAGAAGATATTACAGCCAGGTAATTGGGAGACAGTGCTTTGGAATATTTTCAAGTATACTAATATATATGACTTCCTTTTAATTTTCACTTGCGTAAGAGAAAAGTGACGATAAGTCTTCATATAACTGGAAGGAAAAGATGTCGTTGAACATTTACTCTAAACACCAAACGGTCACCAGAGGGTAAACATCCTCTTCACAATAAACACGTATGCACAATTAATTCTTACAAAATATGTACGTAGTCCACAGTATATTATTCTCCCCTTAGTAAACAGTGTAATTATAGTATAACTCTTATATTCATTAAAATATCTCGTTATTTGGCAAAGGCTTCCGAATACTACTTACTGTTCGAAACCTTGAAGATTCTGTTGACGTCATTCGTGATTACGTTAATGTTCAAATTTTTAGTAATGCCGTCCGATGCTAAGTTCTTCATTCGTGTCAGTGACTAAGGCATTAAAACTTTTAGATAATTTCAAACCGGAACTTAGCTGCACTCAGTGCATTGACAGTCACCAGGTTCAGTTCGCCCTTTGTGAGCAGGTATCACACAAAGGACAGTTCAGCAAATGCTTGATGGTTTCAGATGAAAGTATTCAATCTCATTTGCTCTGAGTCACAAAACCCAATTTTAGCTTGTTCAATCTAGTGCCTGGTTGTTAAGGTCACTAACCCTAATGGTTCACTACGCAGAATGCAGATTGACATATATTATATCTTAATAAGATAGCGCTTTCATATACAATGAACCAACCCCCCTGGGGAAATTGGCTGGCTCTCATATAGTATGGTTAAAATGGCTATAGCAACTCATTGCCCAAAAATTAGTCAATTTTGCATGCAAAGCTGGTATAAAGATAGATATGATATCGAAAATGGAGATAAGCTATGAATCATTATCATTACATTGAAGCCGCCGGTTTCAGCTAGTTCTATATAAACATTAAACAGACCTACTTTGTCACTTGATAAGAACAGAACCTAGTTCGATAAGTACTGATTAGGTCTCGCAAGGCTTCCAAGACTCTTGAGTAAGTGTAAGACTAGGTACACAAGAACTGTACGAATACTGAAACCTGAAGTACTGGTTCAAGAGTAAGACTGGGTGAGTCTCGTTCCGGTCTTGTATAGTCATTACTATTAAAACATGATTTACTGGTGCAAGATCAAGACTGGATAAGTCACGTCGCAGTTTTTTTCATAATGAGAACCAAATCAAATAATCTCATAACGATGTACTCTTAGACGGCGTATGTGTTCAAACCATCCAAGAACTGGTGTTCATTTGCTAAAAAGTAAGGACACCACCAAGATTACTAAGATTATTAATTAAGGTTATTACCAGCAGTCAGTTTGGCGAGTGATATACGAAGATAGAACGTCTAACGCCACCCAATCAGTTCAACATCTTCATCGGCGGTTTCGGTCACGCGAAGATCTGATTTGTTAGAACCGGCGAACACTGCTCGCCATATCAAAGAACCAGTTTAATGATGTCCTTGTATTCTCCTTATATATTTGGAAGTAAATAAATTACTTATTGATAATTGAATTGCTTTTTACTTTTTATTTAAATAGGTACAGAATGTTTTCTCTGAACACTCGAATATCTTTTCCTTCTACAGATACTGTTAAGCTGGTAAGAGCTTAATTATACTTCGTGTCCAAATCATTTCTTTAAGATGGCGCAGGCGAACTTATGAAAGTTTTATCAATATTTGAATGTCTTAATAATTTGTCGTATTATACTTGTTTGGGAACTGGTACCGCTAGTATTTAATTTTTCTCAATGTTACGCTTGATACTATTCAATCTTCCAGTTCTACTTGTGACGGGGCGAAATGGAAAAGATTTACTGATGCTCAACGGATACACATATTACCAGCACAAGATCTTGAGAGACGGGTTCCGTTGGAGCTGCACTCAAATGGGATCCAGATCTTGCCGAGCATTTCTTCACGTTACCGACGTGATGTTGGTGGTCAGAGCGTACACGGAACATACTCATCCTCCGTCTACATACTTTATGAAGAGCATTAAGAAACAGTTTAGAAGTGTTGGTGTGAGTATAGTCTTTTTGAAGTTTATTAGCTAAATATTATACTTCTTTTGGCGCGTTTAGTAGATGATGAAATTGACAGAAAGTGCGAGCTGAAGTTAACCATGCAGATCCGTTTTGTTATGCCAAAGAAACATGACTTCTAATGAGAGTACATAATTGCGCGTACACGGATTTTTTTTTTATTGGTAATTAATATATTCGTTATGTGGCGTCAGGATTACAATAATGTCACTCCATAAGTTCTCTTGGGCGCCGAGAGAACCGGCAGAGGTATACACCAGGGATCTACATCTACTTAACAAATTATGACAAATGCCCCCAGTAAGGAGGGTGGATGTATTTTATCTAGAAATAGACATCATCATCTCCAGTCCATGTTCGTCCCCACTACAGGGGCACGGACTTCCCTTGATCAAAAGAGGAATTTGGGCGTTGTCTACCACGCTGACCTAGTGCGGGTTGGTAAACTTCACACACCAAAAATGAAATGGACATAATGAGATGAAAATTATAAACAACATTTTGGAAATTTATTTATTGGAATTGTATTCAGTTTTTAAACATTCCCGATGTTATCTCGATATTTATATAAGATATTATGCTGTAGGTAGAAGATAAATGAATCTTACAAATATTCAATTGAATTCCTTTGTTGCAGACTAACAGGCATTCTGATCGAGATGCCCTCAATCCATTAGCATTGAAAATCTCAAACGTTCATGGACGAAGTGGATTTTGAAAAAATAATGCCTTATTGAATTGTTAGTTATAAAAAAAATGTACCTATAACTTCTATGAAATAAACCTGTATAAAATAGTTTTAATAATAATTTAATAAGCCATAAATAATAGCAGGCTTATTATTAAGTTATGAACAATTACGCAAACAGTTTGCTTTCATTCATGCTAAGCAGCTAATGTCCAAATTAGATAAGAGCAGCTAATATCAGAATTAGATGGTGTTGGCGCGTGGAAGCCAATAATGCGTAATATATGCAATAAATAAACAGCAATATGTAATATAGAACAAAGAACTAACTAAAGGCAAACTGTTTGCACAGTTCGTTAGCGTCCTAAAAGTTAAAATCATGTACGATATAATTGTAAACAAAAGTGAAACATAAAATTTTCTTAGATAATAGTATTTGTAGCCATTTGTGTGTTCAAAAGCAGGCACGTATACATTATAATCCCCATAGAAAATACGTTAGTCTCCTTAGAGACTTAGACTATGTCGAACTTTTCATATTTTTGAAATACGTCCTTATTTATTTACATTAGTTTACATAAAAAAGCGATCATTGCTAATGTTAGCATTGTTTTTTTTTTTTTTAATTATGGAGTAAAACTCTTTGAATAATATTATTGTTGCGGTTGACGTAATAATGTAAATTTATTAAAATGAAAGCGTTTGTTGTGTGGCATTTGCATAATATGTATTACCGGCACTTCAAATATTCCCGTGGGTGCTGTGAGAACCGGTTAAGTGATATACCAGGATTACGGGCAGTAGCGTTATCCTGTTATTAAGTCAAAATCTACTGCGATTTCCATGATACATGACATCTTGTACGGCCATATATGAGGTGAACTGTACATTTGTCAATATGATTATTCCTATGAAGATTTAAAAAATTAATTTCTTATACCTTAAGGCGGTTGAGGTGAAAATCATTCTAACCAGGTCTATTGTCTGGTATAAAAATTATTCTGTTCACAAGATTCTCAAGATAGTATATCACCTGTGAATTTTCAAATAGTCCTATCTGATTTTTGCCGCTTTGCTTTAATGTTCCAAATCCTTTTAGACGTCACCGTAGACAAAATACAGATAAGAGCGATTGCCAGTTCACAGACGATATGTACAATCGAATTTATTTTATAAATCCACGTGTTCAGATTTAACATGATACGATGATTAACCATCGTTAAACACATAAGATGTAGTAATTTTATTTTATTAGCTTTATTTACAACTTATACAATAACCGATAGAAAATTTTGTATTTAACAGAGGAGGCACTCATTGGGCGCAGATACTCGAACATTCAGATGTAGCATTCGTCAGATGTTCAATTTCCCTATAACGGTTCTACGACATTTAAATTTGTATATTATTCCATGAAAACCAAAATATGATTCTGATGGGATTTTTTTGGAACAATTTATGTGTTTCAGGCTTACTCTGTAAACAAATTCCTGTTTATTGATCAATGAAATTAGAATTTCGCTGTTGCGCCAGATTCGCCAATCGCTGGAGGAATTTATAGGAACCGATTGGAATAATAATAAACGTATTAAATGTAGAAAAATAATGTAAAATGTAGTAATTTTTTAGAGAAAGAATAGCTATTGCTAGCGATTATATCCGCTGTTAAGTCGGATTAATTTTTTTTCTGACTTGTAACCATGGATTGAACCATGGATCCTTTGGAGTGCTTTCTTATATTACTAAAGGAAATTTAATCCTGAAAATGTCACATTTCTAGTACATCTGGTTTAGTTAGTCAGAGAGCAATTTAGATAATTGTAATATTTGGTTTTGAATGTGGTTACGAGTGGGATTGGAGTAGAAATGAATTGAAATTGACTTCCAGGGTCTGCCAGCTGGAGATCAGTTATGTTAATAAAAATTTTAAGATCTTGAACTGAACCGCAGACTATTGACATTTTTTAAGAATTCTATCTTCTTCTGAATAAGAAAATTGTTAAAATTTTTAGTAGTTGTTATTAGAATTGGTATTTAACTGCCTTGCCATATGGTAATCAACAAGCGATTTCATTCATTCATTCATTCATTTATTATTTGTTTAATATAGATAGTAAGAACAAGTTGGATTTTGTTTTGAAGTTCGCTATGTTATGCCAACATGCAGTGGTGTACAAATATTTCAAACATTATTAAATATCATAAAATTATTATGTTGCTAATTACAATAATTAAACATATTTACAGCAGACACACACTACCTGTCAACTCCTTTGCCATTATGGGGTAGCAGCCTTAATAAGTACACAAATCATTAGCTTTAATACTCGTATGTCACTGATTAGTAATAAAATTTTCAATTACATAAATGTCAAAATATAAATATAACAAATATAAAAATTAAAAATACAAAACTAAAAAATATAAAATTAATTTGCTCCTGTACATTACACTACATTACACTTTCATTTCAGATAACAAGCATGTACTATTTGTAAATATAAGCAGATTACAGTTTGTCAGTCAAGTAGTCTGTCACTCTGTAATAAACCCTGTCTACCAATAAATCATATATTTTTTTCTTAAACATATCGATACTCTGTACGTTACGTATATTTAAAGGTAATTTATTATACAATTTCGGTCCCATGCAAAATATACTTGAGAGAAGCAATTTTGTTCTGGATTGCACAATACATAGTTTGTTTTGATGACGGGACCTTTATATTGATTCAAATAAATGTAAGTTGCTTTTAACAAAAATCACTGCTTCATATATGTACAAGGAGGGCAGTGTTAGTAATTTTTCAATTCGTTTTATTTAAAATATATTAGAATGACATTAGGTGTTGAATTGATCTGTCTTTTGTCATTCTCATACATTTTTCATTTGAAACAATTCATCGTTTGGCTTATCATTACCCGTAATTGCCATTTGTATAAGGTCGTCTCCTTGATAAATTTGGATAGTTTTACAAAGATGATTTTAGGGTGTTATTAAGAATTAAAAAAAATGGTTTTGGTTAAAAAAAATCGATTAAATATGCAATATTTATATTTTATAAATTATGTCTTTTAAATTTATGATTGTCTAAATCAATTTTCTGCGTTTTCAACCCCTGAATTTTTAAGGCATAATAAACATAAAATATATTTATGTCTCATATTATATCACTAAATGTACTCCTACAAACTGTATTACAGTTAATAAAAATTATATTTAGTTACTAAAAATGTTTGTTTATTTAAGTATAAATGGAATGCGTAAATTTTATTAAGACGTTTTTCTTCAACAATAATTTTCCCTTAAAGCAAAATTCAGACTGAAAAGATAATTCGTCTTGTCTCGCTATTAATTAAAATTAAATGAAAATAAAACATATTAAAAGTTAATTAAAACTGAAATGGTGTTTTGGTCCATTTGTAAAACTTGAATACTTACAAAAGTGTATTTGTTTTTTAATTTTTTATTCCAAAAAAATTAGATTTATGAATTTGCAACGAAGACACAAAATATGTTTTGATTGGTCATAAAAATGGTATTTTTAACTTTGTATTGCACTTTGAGATATTATTAAATATATGTCGATTTTTCATTTAATACATATACCTAATATTAAAATATGTTTTAAATTTTTTTCAGCAACTTTCTCATGTGTATTTACGGAAAATAATCTTGCATTTTGATTATGATTATATTCCATATTTATTGAAATTTTCTATATTTTTATATATCATAATATTATGATGATAATCTTGTATTTGTATTATTAAAATATTATATGATTTTTATGATTAAAATCCTGCACATATTGAATTGTTTTCACTGTATATTTCAATCATCAAAAAAAGTTTCAGGTACTCATATCAATTTTAGAATTTAACTAATGTTATTCTTTTTCCACAGTTGAATTTTATCTTCGTCCGAATGGTAGAATCAATCTACGTTTGAATAATTTCACCTTTTACAAGCACCTAAAAGCGAGAAGCAATGCCCACCGCTGGAGCTGCACAGCATATGGCTCCAAATGGAAGTGCAAGGCTCACCTTATTATCACTGATAGATTGGAAGTTCTCAAAGCCAATATTTCACATAGTCATCCGCCACATAAAAAAACTTGCGAAATTAAAACGCAAACACAGAGGCCTCAAATTAAAAAAGAAAGAAAGAGTGAAGATCTTGAAGGTCGCGGCACTGTTGATGATTACTATCATGCTTTGACCCCTTTCCACAATTACTTGGCAGCTCATAGTGTTTTCGGCAGTTACTAAGTTCGAATTATTATTTTTTTTAGCTTATATTGACTTTACTGTAAGAGCGATAACATTTGCTTCCCCCTTTGGTTTTTCTTTCGATAATTGTGTCTCCTACTTTCGGATTTTATTTTCTAATAAATTATTTAGTTCCTATTTTGCATGGTCTCTGGATAATTTAATCGTTAGACATAAAGTATTTTTAATATACCATTTACCATTATATACATACCAATGGAGAAATAATACATCACTAAAGTGCCTTTTTTAAGAATGTGTCTTGACTGTAGGTATTAGATTTCTTTATCTCGATAAACCAAGCTGTTTTTGTATCTGACGAAGGATAATTTTGACAATGCGTTTTTGTGCAGTGACATATCTAGTGACAGTAGTATTTGTGCTTATAGTAATGTTTTCCTTTGAGATGAAACTAGGCATTTAATACCATGCACGCAATGTGATTAAACGCGCGCGATATACACACGCTGAAAATGTCTCTTGTGACTTATGTGCATATCAATTAATGCATATTGTATAAAAGATCATGAACACACAAACACAACGCTGTCCAGCTGCGCAATTTCAATTAGTATTCAATCTCGCGGGTTTTACGAGTTACGTTAGCGGGTCGCAACCTTTTTATTAATTACTATGTGTGATATATCATATTTTAGCATTTACATTAGAACATGTCCAGTATTAATTATTGTGATCAAATATTCAGCCTGTAGTTTTAAGTCCCCTAGTTGTAACAATTATTGTTTACGTATTCCGTAATGATATGCCATTAAGTTGTGTGAGGTCATGCTAGAGATCAGCGATCGGAACTTTTAAGACAACTTAAATAAATATCAGTATTCTGGAGAGTGGTCTGAAACCTAACTTGTCTATGTGCTGGTATTTCGTTATTCAGCTGGCGGTTTCTAGTATTACGGTAATATGTTTGAATGCGTTTAAAGTGGCTAAGTGCCTACGATCATTGTACTTTTGTTAAAGGCCTAAGTGTAAAAATAGTGAGAGGGAACTTGTGCCCACAACAATAACATAAAATTATTAAAAATTTTCCATTGCCAGTTTAGCCATCAAGCTGTACTAATATATTTTATGCGGTTTCAAAACTAGGTTCGCTTTGTAAAATTTTAATTGTATTTAATTTTAACAGGTCATTTCAAACAAGAATGTATGTGGGAAAAGGGTCCATTTTGTTTACACGTATTGATTTGTATTCTATATTAGCGTTTGCCCGCGGCTTCGCCCGCGTGAAAATCGATTTTTCGTTACATGAGATATCCCGAAACAATGATAGATTTATATAAAAAGCCTAAGAACTACTTTTACTTGACCTCTCGTTCCTTAACGGCGGCTACTAAAACATCATTTTGATGAAACATGCTGCAGTATTTAAGTCGGAATAGTACCTTTAAGACTGTAAGGACTTAACCAAAATCTACACGCTGGTTTTTGCGTGAAGCCCGAACAAACAAACAAACAAATACACAAACAGACAAACATCGACGAATTTGGTTTCAGAAGCTCTTAATTAGGCGATCTGAGTAGTTTATTTTTAATTATATTTTATTTTTGAAAATTTGACATTTAACAATTTTATAATAGTATAGATGCCAGTAACCAAGTAGTTTGTGATAATAAGACATCTTAATGTGATCTCATTTCACTATGATAATTAAAAAATAATGAAGTACCTTTTTGGAACTATTCTAAATTGACTGATACTACTACTTTTGTATACGATAGTAATAATCTAGTTTATATCCATTTTTGGGTTTATTTATTAATTTTTTTACAAACAATAATAATTAAATAAATATTTCGATTGAATATTTTAAAAAATCCGGTAAGCCGGATGTGTCTTTAGATTAATAATATGTATATTTTATGCGTACGTATAAGGTATTAAGTATTAACTATATTGTAACTGATTTTCTTTGACTTATTTTGTATTAAACTTATATTAAACACAGGTTTGTAATTACTGTCTTATTAACCACTACCGAAGATTGAATCTAAGTTTTCGTGTCCTTTAATTTTTTAAAGTTATTAATCTATTGTACCTTTAAAAAAAACACAACTCCCGCATTAGGATTAATTCCTGTATCACAGGGACTTTTACAAACATTCAAATAACGAAAACACAGAACACCCAGACCCAGAACAACAATTTGTGGATTACACAAAGTTGTTGTCCCGTTTGGGGATCGAACCCACAACACTCGACATCGCAGTGGACGCTTAAACCACTGCGTCATCCGTGCAGTATAAAATATATCCTTAAAATCGGTACGAAACTTATTTATCTATAACTTGGATGTAGCCAATAAGCATGGTGGCTAACGGTATGTTGCTACTGTTACAGACAGACCTCTACAGAAGATTCGAGACAGTTTGACAGACGTAATATTCCGATCCCAATGTATCAAATGTTGCCTTACTTTACTTTCTGAATTTATAAACAGAGTTTAGATAAAACTTAGTCTTATACATCTGTAAATATAATTCCCAGTTCAAATATAATTAATAATTCAGTGAAAAAATTATAAACGAACGAATTTGAAAGTTTCGATTTGATAATATGAATTCAGAAAATACTTCTGGATCTTTGTGGTCGGTCTTAGTCATAAAAACTTTCCCACTTGGAATTTTTCTAAATAAAAGGCTTTTTTTTACAGATGAAATCAAACTAATCGAACTCCTAAACGGCAGAACTCTTCTCATAGTGAATGGTTATCCGTATTACAAAAAGCAACCGTCAAAGAATGGGAATCGTTGGTGCTGTAATAAGACCTACTGCAAAGCTTTCGTTAAGGCCTCCCACGATCTTATCATTCAGTACGGAAACTACTATCATGATCATCCGCCCACAAAATTTTGTCAAACTGCAAGCGGAAAATATTTTAAAATTTAAGACTATTCAATTTATGTAGTCTTGAGTCGAAAATTTAACCGGTGTAAAGCTATTACTAAATAGTTCCAAGAATTGGTTAAATATTATTTAGAAATATGAATTATATTAAATGTATTTGTTTTAGAAATACGAATGGAAATTCTATTCCCCGTATTTCTATCTCCTTATCAATTTGTACCTTGTAGTTTTTAGTAATTAAAACTTATTTTTACAACTTTTTTCTTTATAGATTTAGTTTCAAAAAAAGTTATGTCAAAAAATTACGGCTTACGTTTCGAAGTTTCTCCTGGATTCGAACATAGATCTACATCAAAATTTTGCACTATTTTTAAATCTAAAATCGACAAGATCTCTAATCCCAGTTGGTGTCTAAATACCGTTTGTCGCCGCCGGGATTATAGGGATTATGGAGATGATGTCATTTGGCAATCAGTCGTCTACAGTCGCACTTGAATGGAGACCACGTACTAGCAAGCGCAGTGTGGGACGGCCACCTACGAGATGGACCGACGACCTGGTGAGGACCGCTGGGTCTCGTTGGATGCAGGTGGCTATGGACCGGTCGCGCTGGAATTCGATTGGAGAGGCCTATGTTCAGCAGTGGACAGCTGTGGGCTGAAATGATGAATCAGTCGTCTAAACCCGCCCCACAGGGATAGTGATAGGATGAGAAGTTACCTCACGAAGGAATAAAAAATAAAAAGAAAAAAGTTTTTATTGCGAAAACAATAAGTTTGAAGGACTCAAAACATCTAATGTTTGAAGGACTCAAAACATCTAATGTTTGAAGGACTCAAAACATCTAATACAAAATAATCACGGTTCTAAATTTATGTAATAAAACATTGACGAATTTCATTACACTTTGTTTCGTCAACAAAGGGTAGGGTTTATTTATCTCTTTTATGTTTTAATATGATATTAGCTTAATATTTCTCTAAATACATATATACATTTTATGTTCAGTATTATATTGTCATTTGTATCAGAATTCGGTCGATTGAAAGAAAATGTTTTTTTTTTAATTCTTATTATGAAACGATGTCGACGTTGGTGCCATATGCATTGTTCCTTATGTATTTAACGAAGATATTTCTAACCTGTTTTTTGTAGGTATAGGATATATTAATAATACAGACATACTTGTTGATCTAATTTTATTAGGAAATTTTACTTAAATCCGCAGATTGTTATACAATTTACATCTCTATCGCAATTTTACAATCCTCTAACTATACTCGGATACTGAGCAACTTATGTGTTGTAAATTAAACAGATCTTGTAATATTTTTTATAAATTAATTATTTATAACCTTTTTTATAACCCTTGAAAAATTCATAGCACGCTTCTCTACACGTTTTGCTATTTTGTAAAGTTCTATACGTATTTTTCAATTCTTTTATCTTAATTTTATTATAAGCATATTCGTTCTTCTAATAATTAACTATTATATCTCTGTTTTCAAAAAGTCGGGTAAACTACATGACGGCTACAGAACTTATAATTGGATACACCAGAAATTGAATACTGCACATGACGCACTGGGCTCGCTGTACATTTTTTTGATATTTTGTGAAAATAGAAGTGAAATATTATACATCTATTTTTCAATTCCTTTATCTTAATTATAATGAGCATATTCGTTTTTCTGATATTTTTCTTATATATCATTTCCTTTATCCTTTCTTCTAAGTAGTCTTTTTACCAATTGTAAGCTTGACTGACTACAGTCCCACCTCATAATAAGTCAAGTACGTTTTACCACCTCTGGTTACATCGTCACTTATGACGATGTAGCCAGAGGTGGTAAAACGTACTAGCTTGAAGACACCTACATTATACGTAGGGCGCACTGAAAGTTTTGCGTATCTCATAAATAAAACAAGTTAAAAGTAAAATGACACATTTATTGTTTTTTAAAATTATTCGCCTTTACATTTTAAACATTTTTTCATTCGGTTAAATCATTTTTCAAAACACAAGGAAAACTCAACAGCAGGCATGTTTTGTATGTATTCATTGAATGCCATCAACACCTTTTCCGAGTCTGTAAAAGTCGTAGTCTCATCAAATCTTTGATTTTTGGGAAAATAAAAAAAAATCACAGAGTGCGAGGTCTGGACTATGTGAGTCACGAGTTGTACAAATGGGATCCTTACAGGAGAAATAAAATGCAATAATTTTTTACCCACATTTTTCACCTGCCTCATTTTGGTTGGTTTGTTCTCGCTCTCTTTCTTTCTCGCTTTTCCTAACTTTTAATTGCTCATGTAAATTTTTTTGAATTTGGCTCATACCAATCCCTCGAATCGCCTCATAGGTGATGATCGGTTTTCTTCAATTAGTCTCAAATCGTAGCCACATTTTCTTCAGTAGTCGTAGTTGAAAACCGATTTTCACAAATGTCGTCGTTCAAAGAAACACTTTCACGATCGATTTGTGCCTACCAGCGTCTTACAGTACTCAATTGAGGTGATTTCCTTTTAAAAGCATTTTNTGCCTCATAGGTGATGATCGGTTTTCTTCAATTAGTCTCAAATCGTAGCCACATTTTCTTCAGTAGTCGTAGTTGAAAACCGATTTTCACAAATGTCGTCGTTCAAAGAAACACGTTCACGATCGATTTGTGCCTACCAGCGTCTTACAGTACTCAATTGAGGTGATTTCCTTTTAAAAGCATTTTGGAGACGCACAGTGCATTCTTGCGGGGAGTAAGAGCACTTTTCAAATCATAAAAAATCATCGTCCTGAAGTCTTTTCTTGTTAATTCCATTTTCGCTGCGGACGACAAACAAATGTGTGATAAAAATAATTGACTAATGATTTTCCGCCATTTCTTTTTTTTTAATAAACAAACATAAGCTTGTCTTTAAAAACATTCGAAATGCAAAAAGTTGTGAACATGTAATCAGACGGAAATACTGACGCAGGAAGATTATTCAATTCTTTGGCTGCACTTATTATGAACGTAGAAGCATATCGCTTTGTACTCGTGGCAGGGATGTCTACAAGGTAGAGGTGACACCCCACCGTGCGCCTAGTAGTCCGATGGTGAAAGGGAAATAGAGGAATTAAATCGTGTAATTCCTACGCACCCTCTCCAAAATGTATCCTTTAAAATACTTAGAGGCTGGCTACCTTGCGCCTGTGCTTAACGTTTTGTAAATAAGTCTTAACCAGGGAAGGGTCACTAATAAGCCTTATTGCACGCTTCTTCATAGAGTTCAAGGCTGCTAGATGACATTTCCCAGCTTCAGCCCATATGTGGTAGCAGTACTCTACACACGACCGGACTTGCGCTTTATACAGCATAAGCAGTTGACCCGGTATGAAATACCGTTGGACTTTAGCCGGAAATCCAAATTTTTGGCAGCTAATTTGGTCCTGGATCCAATGAACTGCCCAAACTTGAGTTCAGGTGAAATCTCCATTTCTAGTAACTGAAAGCGGCTGCTATATTCCAAGGATACACCGTGGAAAGTAGGAGCCAAGGTGAACGAACTCCTGTTGGTGAAGAAAAGACACGCCTGCGTTTTGGCGGCGTTAAATTTCACAAAGTTGGCATCACCTCAGTCTGAGACTGCTTTAAGTTTGAGGTTCAAGCGCGCCATCATGACCTCTCTTTCCGTCTGTATTTGTTCCTTACTGGCCCTAACAGTCGAAATATCTCTCTCTACAACTGTGCTGTCGTCTACATATTCATAGATAGAAGGCATGAGTAGATCGTTGATGTGGAGCAGAAATAAAGTTGCAGAGAGACCAGACCCTTGAGGAACCCCGGCATTGGTTGCCATTGAAACCGACGAGCAACCTCCTATAACAACATGCAGAGAACGTTCCTTCAGGACGTCTTTTAACTAGGAAATAAGGTCGGGGGATAAGCCATCCGCTGCAAGATTGCCTATGAGGCTGGCGTGTCAGACCCTGTTGAAATCCTTCGAGACGTCAAGAGAAACAGAAATTACTTTTCCATTCCTTTCGATGACTTCATTCCTGATATGATTAGCATACGCTAGTAGGTCCACAGTTAATCTATTTCGGCAAAACCCGTATTGTCAATAACCGAGATCATTGTGCTCTAGGTATGCTACGAGGCGTGTGTTCACGTCTTCGTATACGTTCCATAATCTTACAAAGTACACGGGTAAAAATGATTTCTTTAAGCAAGACATATACTCTTGTATGAAAGTATATTGCATTGATCCAAAAATTGCGCCCTCATTTATATCGAAACAAATATTTTTTTGCTGAAAGGAAAAAATATTCTTGAAGTTAAAGTCTAAGAACATCATACTCTTTAAATAAAAAGATATTACTTGGGTAGAGACATATTTCCTTAAACTTACTAAATATTTCAAAAAAACGTGTTTTCTTGGTT
>WUAW01006297.1:3704-17963 GCA_017165845.1 Thaumetopoea pityocampa | reverse complement strand
GAAAAAATTTTGTGTTTAATTTGGATGATTCGTTGTTTAATATGAATTTTTTTTTAGAATGCTCAATTTATTAANATGACGTAATTGCAAAAAAGTTAAAATTTTGTGTTTAATTTGGATGATTCGTTGTTTAATATGAATTTTTTTTTAGAATGCTCAATTTATTAATAATAATCTATAAATAAATTATGAAAAATCATGATAATTGATATGATTTACAAAATGGGTATAATCCAATTTTAAAATGAAACATTTCTTCTGATAAATTGCAAAAATGTAATTACGTCATTGTTCTATTGGATGAGCGATATTTAGGAAATGTATAACATAATTTGGGAGGTGTATTTTTTATTTTTCTCAAAATAATGAGCATAGCAATTTTAGATACGCGTGTTGTGATATTATTACACAAATTTTCTTAATTTAGTTACTTGTTAAGTTTAATCATCTTGTGTACATTGTTTTTTGGTTATTGCCTGGACCGTAAATTAGTATATTGTATTCCGTTTTCTTCTTTGATGTAACCTGTGTAAGTACTGAATAAATAAATAAATAAAAAAAAAAAGATAGGTATTTTTTCGTTTTTCGATTTGTTTCTCTTCAGTAATGACGACTGCCCGCATTAGGTCATCATGGTGGAATATAACCTAACCCCTCTGATTTTTAGAGAGACCCGTGCCCTGCAGTGAGAGAGTAGATGAGATGATGTTGAATGATGAGTAATCATTAGAGAGCCTTCTCTTGCTTATCTCAGGTTTATGACGTTATATTTTGACTTGTAATAATTTAGAACTAAGGTATCGGTAGGTATACACAATAGTTTTATGTGTATCGATTTCACAAGGATTTAATACCTAAGTTGCCGAGTATACTTAAAATGAATTTATTTACATTACATACAGATAATAATAATAAAACTCAGTGTGACGGCATGTATCAGGAATTTTCCACTCCTAGAAAACCCGCTCCCTCGCCCGTGTCGCCGCTTGCATATCCAAGACACGGCCAATGAGTTCCGTGCGAACATAATCGCTGGGCATCGAAACTGCTGTATAGTAGAAAATCGCAGTGGTTCTTCGTTAAATCATCTCAAGATAAACCTGCAGTTACGCAGTCTTGCTACATTCACGGGCTGACAAGATTAGGACCCCATTTCAGACTATTTTTCAAATCCAGTTCAAAAGTTTCGATGCCCTATGTTCCAACTCCGAAATTTCGAAACTTCACTGGAAACAGTGGAATTTAATAGAGAATGACGAGTTTTATTTGATTATTTCTTATAAGAACATAAATGAGTGTTCAAGTTTATCAAGTGTGAAATGAAAGAAAGCTGTAAAAAAATACAACAAAATTTTATTTTAAGAGAACACATTTCACGAACATACAAAGTTTCAAACGTAATTAATACTAATTACCAAATATAAATTACAAATTAATAATAATTACAAAAAATAAAAAAAATAAATACCAAAGTGGCAAACGTAATCAGTTTTATTAATACTAATAAAACTGATTACGTTTGCCACTTTGGTAATAAAATCGCAAAATTGTAAAATTATTCAAAACTGTCATCATTTAACAAGCTTTTGCGTCACGATGAACTACACCAGAGGTGCTCAAACTTTTTGTCTTGTAGACCACTTTTAATGTTTTTCACTTTTGGATAGGCCCCCGAAGCGTAATTAATATAACATTGTTGTGAATATATTAACTACAAATGTGTTTTTGACAGTTGGCGTGGACCCCTTGCAGATCATTGTCGACCCCTGGGGGTCGATATAAACTACTTTGGTGTTAATGAACTACACGAAACTTTTTCTGATAATCGACACTCCGATTATGTTCGCAACAACTCTGTTTTAAAAATTATTTTGTAATCTCTCGAAACTCTGGAATCCTGTGATCTCTCGTAATTTCTGAGTTACACCAAAATTAGTTCCGGAGCTCGAGCCCGAGTGAAGGATTAACGATAAAGTATTCACCTATTACCAATCCGCAGTAAGTCAGCATGGTAGAGTACGGCCTAATCCCCCTCTTGATCAGGAGAGGTTCGTGCCCCTGTAGTGGAGACGAATTTGGGCTGGTGATGATGATGATGATGATGATGATTCACCTATTCACAATGTAATGAACTCCAACTTGATAGTGATTACTTTTGTAATGTTACAGACGAGAATAAATCTGATACACGAAATATGGAATGAAGGTTCTTTGATGTTTTATTTGCTTGTGAATCTTGTGAGTTACATAACGAAATACAATTATTCCTAATAGGATTATAAACATCTACTTTTAGAGAGAAATAAAACTGAATACACTGACAAAATCGGAAACATATACACAATATGTCGGCCAGAAACCGTAAATTGTTTACTTGTACCTTGAAAATTAAATGACGAAATATATTAAATACGATAGAAACCTTCGCTCTACAAAAAATCTACTCCTTCGGTGTTATTCTTACAACTCTGGTTTTGTTCAAACAACTCTTCAAGTAACTCTTCTTTCCTAGTCCAACAAGTATTCGTTATTAGAATATGCTCCATATCAAAATCAAGATGACCTTTAAAATAAAAATTAATTAAATTTGTAATGACCTTTAAAGCAAAACTTCGCGAACTTCTTTTTCTTTTTAATTGGCAGAATCGTCTTCACAATAGTATTGTGTTTTCTATATCCTACTATATTATGTCTATATGTATTAGAATGCACATTTTATTCTTATGATTAGTTTTTGGTTTGCTTATATTTAATATTCCCTTTGCACATTTCTAATTTATTAACTCCCAAACAGATTTAATTTTGTGGCAATAATTAAACCTATACTGCTGTCCATTTTGCACCACATTATTGAAATGACATGGCATCCGCATATATTATCAATAATAACTGTGGAACAATAATATTAATTCAGTGCATGTTGGCCAAGACTCATTGTGACTTTATTTAGGTGGCTATAAATAAGAAACCAAAGGGTTACATGTACAAAGTCAAAGAGGCTGAGTATACAATATAATATTAGAATAACTTCAAAATTTTGTAAATTTTATACAAATCAAAAGACATACTAAATTATATAATAGCTTTCCTTAATAATGATAATTATAGTTCAAGTTTTGTAACCAATCCTACACTGTGCATTAGCATTCAAATCTGTTTTGGGTGTAAATTAACGTGATTATAAAAGTTGCCACTCAACTGGACCAAGGTTAATGTCGCGCAGTATAACGCGGCACAGAGCATTAAACCAGGTCTTCTGGTAGTTAACAGGTAGTGGTGAGCGTTTCCATAAAACAGTTTGCAAAATAAACATTTCTGTCACGGTAAGAAACCGGTGTTAATTATAAATAGGTTTGGAGCAGCGAAATGGTTTGTACATCACATAAAAGTAGTACACATCGGGATCTGTTTACTCTCAAAAATGAGGTATTGCATATGGTGTGGCATGCAAACTGTTATAAATCACCTTAAAATAAACTAAAACAAAGCAGATTAGGTACATAATTAGCAACGATTATCTATAACCTAATGGCTGATTGTGGCAAGTTCTGTAAATCGTCATGACTGTAAAAGAGACGGTGGAGCGTGATCGGGAGGTGCTCAGCACAAGTCCTTTCCGCCAGAAAAGACGAGGGCACAGACGTACACTCTACGATGATGACCTTCGTCCACCCTGGTCGGCCTGCGAGCGGTGGGGAGGACACTTAGTTCGATCAGCAGCACGCCCATGATGGCGGCGCACTCTTTTCGGCACGCCCAAAGGGAAGGAGTCGGGGAGTTAAGCTCTCTGAAAAATGCTAAGATCCGTTCCGACCGACCAAACCCACCTGTACCCCGGACGTATGCTCGCGCGAACCCCGCGGTCGGGCACAACGGTCAAGAGGGAGGTTGTGTGGTTTTTAGTGGGTGCAAGCCCCACAAAACCGTTGTGTCGTATCCTCGATACAACGGCATGCGTCCAGGCATTCTCCACAGATTAAAGTTCTTAAAAATGTAAATTAATTTACGAGTTTTAATTGGTTTGTGACGACCTACTTAGTACCATGCATCCTCGCCACTATTTAATGTCAACATTATCATAGAAAGCTGAATTACTGTGAAGAAAATTCATCAACCGTTGGGACGGTGAGAAGTGGATAGTGACGATCAAATAGATAATACGAATATCTAACAGATATAATAAAAGCTCTCAAAACAGTAATATAACGGATCTACCGCCAGACGGTAACGCCCTAATGCCAAAAGTCTTGAATAACGCAAGACGTTTTATGATCTCTGAAGGCGCTGCCTCACATCCAACGGCTCATAACTACTTTTAGGAGCCTATTACTGTTCCGAAAGCTATTGACGTTATTACTTGGCTACTCGGTCAATAAACGAGTATTCTTAAAATGATAATATATAACAATTTAACACACATACATAACATTTACGTTTTTTCAGGATATGTATTGTTGACGAAAAAAGAAGACAAGACAGAAGTTGACACGACAGTAAACAGAAGTTATAGTGGCGTTGCGTTCTATAAATAAATTGGACTGTCAAAAGGATAAACCGCTCAAAACTAATGGATCTAACTAGAATCTTGTACAGGATTTCAAATTCTTGTTGAAAAAATTTCTTGTTGCAAATTCTTCTTCAGTATTTGCAACGAGGCCCTGCAAACTTAAAGAGATACATACTTTAGAGCAAAGCGCAAGGAAGCTGTACTCGTGGTAGAAGACCAACAGATGGACAGCTCAAAACGTTGCTATTGGTGGTAGAGCTTGGAATTAACAAACTCCAGCAGTAGACACCATTTTACGTGTGGCGAGCTACTTCACTACACAGTACCAAGCATCCTCAACATATAGTGCAGCTTCAAAGTGACGACATTAGAAGTCTGAATCACGCCAATAAAATTTAATAGCGACTTAACGTACGAGTATATTGTCGTCGTCAAATCAACCAACCAACACAACAAAACACAACACAACACAAAACAACCAACGTCCCAAAATCAAACGTGGGGGTAGAGGCAAGCGCCGAGCGCAAGCTGACGAGCTTGTATGAAAGCGTTGATGAAAGTAGAAGAAGCGAAAGATGTATTTCAGGAGCAAGTGAAGTGGTTTCTGCCTACCCCAGCGGGAAAAAGGCATGACTGTATGCATGTATGTATGTCAATGGCTATAGTTACCGACAAGATGCGTGGCCACCTAGATCGGTTGTTTGCGTCATGAAAACATTTCACGGCAGTGCCTTTGTGGCAGCTTTAATCAAATTTGTCCAACGCATTGGTGACCGACCGCTCGACCGCTTACCATCCACTAAAAGTTGGACAACCAAAGGATCTAATTCTGGTTTCTGGTGATATGTCGGAATTATTTGAGGATTCATATTTGATTTTATTTTATACAGAGTTATCTTTGTGATATTGTCATCTTATGATACCAGGTCACGATGTATTTTTGATTTATCATTCTTTGCTGGCTTCGGTCTATTTACTTGACAGAAATTTTTATTCAAATCAAGGACAAAGCTTTCTTAAAACCTTTTTCAGTTCATTGTTATTAAATTTAGTTCATATTACCGTTATTGTCCTAATTACATTCGCCTCGCAGTCTGTGTTGGCCAACTTCCAACAGTCTTAAAAGATCGTGTATGTTGTGAAACTACGGAATTGTTAATTTCCAACTAATATGTAAACACACGTGTGAGTCTATAAAATGATAATAATAAATTATAGTTTAAAAAAAACTTAACAAACACGCTTTTATAGTTAATAGAACTAAAAAGTAAAAAATAGTTCTTAAATAAGAATAAAATGATTAACGAGAAAATTGATGTCATTGTGGTAAAAGCGTGGGATGCTTGATATCAATTGTTATAATTTTTTACTAGTTCTATTCCGAAATGCATTTAGTGTAAAAATGTAGTACAAAGCACCCCACGCTTTTAACACAATGACAATAATTTTTTCGTTAATCATTTTATTCTTATATTAAAAACTATGTTTTACTTTTTAGTTCGATTAACTGTAAAAGCGTGTTTTTTATTTATTTCAAACTATAATTTATTTTCCATTTTTAGTAAGATATATAAAAAACAAAATTATTTATTATAAAACAAAATTAGTTAATTATTGTGTTATCATCGGGCCTTGACAAGTGTACAAAATTTCGAATTAATCTGACCTTTTAATGTGGGTAAATATCGAGTTAAAAGATTCCGTTACATACTACAGATGAAGCTAATAAAAGTGTTAAAATAGTTCATTCATTTAGAAAACAGTAGGCACTCTATAAACATACATACAATGACGTAGTGTTCAATGATGAGACCTTCTTCAAGCAGAAGATCTTCTTAATTTAATATCTCTTCTGACCTTTGTTTGAAACCAGAACACTCTAGCGCCGTGGTATTTACGTAGTCAAGTATAGAATTTGGCGCGACATACGTGTTTTGACGTCTTCCGCATTCATACATCATTTTTTCTTTATGGCATCTCATAGCGTTATGCCATTATACGAGTTAAAACTTAGTTATCATTAGTAAATCATTTCTTCATTTCAATTATATTTTCTTAGTTTTAATAATAATGCCATTTTATTGCTTTTTGCGAGTTCTGATGTATATCGAATGACTACTACATTGACTAGGTGAAAGTTTCCAAAACCCAGTGCCTTAAAATACAATCACTTTGAAATGTTAGTCACAGTTTTATTCCAACATTTCAATTCTGTTCGCGATTAATGATGATGAATACGTAAAATAACATTAAATTTATATATCACAAACGTCACAATAAACTAATATTTAACAGTAAAATAAAACTTTAGCAGATACTTCACTCGAGTTACCGCCAAAACTCTTTTTTTTCACGATTTCTTTAATCCAGGAACTTATAAATTAAAATGGCCAAGAATATTACATAAGTATTATATTTTTTTATTGGATTAAATCAAAATAATCTCGTTCTCACAAATCATATATTCTTACTTTGTGTCAAATTAATATTTAAGACATTTCGCATTTGACATGAGCTCTAAAAATGCAATTACAAGCAGCTCGATGTTAATGAGCTGGTTTAATGATTGTTTACCAAATATAAAGCGACCCAGTGTCCATTAACTTTTATGGAATTCATAGTGCATATTAACACTATTAGATGTAACACACACTATGGGATGTGAGGGGACACGTGCAACAGCTTAAGTGTTCCAATAGTCATCCTGCCAATTTTAACCGACGAGGCTCTGGCGACCGATCGATGGCGGTATAACCATCCAAATAAAGTCGGTTTAAATACCCCCTGGCCGGAGATGGGCAGCCGCGTCACCGGCGCCACACGACCGGCTCTGCGATCCAACCCGCTTGCCAAGCGTGGAGATTATGGCAACACCCCCTTAATGTTGGACACACAAAAACAATAGCCCCCAGTCCCCGGTGGCCTCGCTATTCCTGACTCTGGCAGCGGTCATGGTAACGGCGGGACAGGGGTGCTAAGAATCCGGGGGGGGGGGGATCATGCTGCCAAAACCGAACCGAAATCCCGACATAATCATAGATTTATATAAAAAAACTTAATATCCAGTTTACTTGAGCTCTCGTACCTTAACGGCAGCTACTAAAACAGGGATCAAGCTGTATCTTCCATTCTACTGTACCGATGCTGATGAAATATGCCGCAGTATTTAATTTGGAATAGTAAGACTGTAACAGACTGTAACAGTTTAACCAAAATCTACCCGCTGGTTTTTGCGTGAAGACCGAAGAAACAGACAAACAAACAAATATAATTTGGTTTCAGAAACCCTTAATTAATCGAGGATCGCTGGGTCTCGCTAGATGAGGTGGCTATGGACCGGTCGCGCTGGAATTCGATTGAAGAGGCCTATGTTCAGCAGTGAACAGCTATGGGCTGAAATGATGATGATGATGAATGAATCGATCTGAGTAGTTTGTTTTTAAATATCTTTGACGTTTGAAAATTTGACATTTAACAATTTTATTATAGTTATAAATTAAAATAGGTATAGGATTCAATACCAATAGAACAGTGAATGTATGAATGTTGCCTAATAAATCGTAACTAGTAATACTAGTTACAGAATCACGTTGAACTTGATCGTGAACCCGCAGCTTGTGACAAGGTTAAATTATTTCGGATTCGTTGATAGGCACGAAGTTTTATGATAATTCGAGTTATAACACGGAACACGGCGAACTAAGGGACAATCGTTTTAATTTTAAAATAGAGAATCTTCCTACTAGCACTGAGTCAAACCTGACTTAGAGAGGGCCTGTTGTTATTGGCGTGGAGAATGTTTTGATATCAAGCTGGCCCTTTGACAAGAATGATTTCGATATCAGCGGACTCAATGTTTAATACGACTTTAAAACTGCGATTAATGACCATACATACCGTATATTATCACTATCGTTCCTGTCTTAAAATTGCTGTTTTGCTAACTTCCTGTGGGAACCACTAGAACTAACTGAGGAATATATCAGAGTAATGGGAGCAGCATTAACCTATTATATTATTTAATAAAGACGTGCAAATGCTCAGGGAGTACTATAGTCAGGGAGAAGTAAGTATTTTAGCCTGTCCGGCAAACTGCCTTAAGTATACGTGTAAGCTAAGTACTAATGTCTTTTCTTATTTCTTCCGAGATAGTAGTATCCTATATAAGCTTTAGTCCTTTTTCCAAATTTCATATTCCTTATATTCATGGGAACGTAATGAGGAACTTTAACACTTTTTAATCTTATAAAATGGCGGCGTCATGGTTACCCAAGGGGCCAAAATGTGGGCTGCAAATAGCCACTTTGCTACATTAAACGATCGTAGCAGGTGGAAAAGAGTGGGCTCTACCTACCCCAATTTCACCCGGGAGGCTCGGGTTCGATTTTAGGAGAGAGGCATGATTGTATTATCTGCATTATCAACCTATTTACTATTCCACTGCAGGGTGCGAATCACTTCTCAGGATAAGAGAGGTTAGACTATAATTATACGCTGACCTAATGCGGGTTAGCAGACTTAACATAAAGTCGAGAAAATCTCTTAGGCATGTAGGTATGTTTCCACGCGATATTATTCTTCGCCGTTTGAAGCAAATGATAATTAATTATTGATACATGATTTCGAAAAATGGCTTGGATGCGAATTCAAGATCTAAGACTTGGCATGCATGGTCACACCGTCACTGCTGGCTATCACTGCCTCAATATACAATTATGGCCATACTTACTTATCTTCAATCTGAAAGTCAATGTACTAAAAACAATCTGTTGATAATTTTATAATCAATGTTGACAATCGCTACTTGCAATGCGATAACGTCTGTGAAGTTATGCATTCAAAACGATAATTTTATATAACCTGTAGTGTCACGATATTGAGAATACAACCTGGAGGGGACGTAGCCTAAAGATAGTGTGATCCAATGTCTGAACATCTGGATAAATCACAACTCTTCACAAAGCAATAGAAACAAACCAATATGTATGCGACCAGTATTCTCAATATCTAAGCGACGCGACCAGCGCCGGGCATACTGCCTGCCATCATGCTGGACTAGGTTCCCGTTTGATACATTTTTTTTCTAATTTTTTTTATGCAACTTATTTTGAAATTGTAACAACCATGTACAGTCGTCGCGGTTCAATTAAAATCCTCATCAGTGAGTGACCTATTGGAGAGAAGAGACAATTACAAATTTGTATATGCGTAGTTTGATAGATATATTAAATACATAATAACATGTTTAAGATAACGTTTATCGTGACGTTACCATTTCGTAGTTTGATATTATTAAATGCTCATTTCAAATCATGTTTACGCTATAATAGTTTTTTTTTATTATATTTTATGGTCTGTTATCTAAAACCTTTAAGCCAAGTCACCATTTTAATACATACTTTCGTTAGTTTAACAATAAAATACCATTTTATTGCTTCTTGGGAATTTTGAAGTCAACCTCACGAATATTACATTGACTGAGCATGAGTTTCCGCAGACTTATTGTCTTGAAAAAATACGGTCACTTTGCTGTTAGTCACAGTTTTATTCCAATGTTTCACTTTGTTCACGATTACAGACGATTAATACACAAAACTCTGTTTACATTAAAAGGTAATTTAGTTTATGATCACAATACGAGAATCCATTATATTCCTGAATATAATAATCTATTATATTCTTGAATCTATTTATTATAACGACTGATTGGTGCAGTGGCGTTGATCCTGCTTTCTAAGCCAATTGATCCCGGGTTCGAATCATGGTAAAGACAAACTTTGTATGATGACCACAAGGTTTTGTTCCCAAGTCATGGATATTTATCTGTATATGTATTTGCAATTATCTAAATATGTAAGTAAATCATTGTCTAATACCCAAGACACAGGGAATCCTATTTTGGGACTAGATAAATGTGTTTGAAAAAATGTATCCACAATATTCCTTTAAATGCAAAACTGCACTCATGTGAAAAACTATACTTGGTATGATAACAAACACATACTCTTACATAATATACAATAATATAAATAATATATAATAATGTAACCTGACGATAGGTTAGGGAGTACTTAGTGTTTTAGCCTGTCCGGCAAATAGGCTTAAGTATACGGGTAAGCGACCCCGGCCCCCCGAGCTACTACTGTCTCTTCCTACTCTTTCCGAGATAGTAATCATATAATCCTTTTCTTAAATTCCATATTCCTTGCTCAATACACCTTCTCTTTCCTTTCCTCTCCACTAAGCCGTGGGAACGCAATGATGAAGTTTAATATTTTTGAACCTTATAAAATGGTGGCATCGTAGTTCACCACTCGATATGTCTCGTTGCTCGCGGGGGCGAAATATGGGCTACGGATAGTCACTTTGCTACATTGAACGATCGTAGCAGGTGGAAAGAAATGTCTCTGCCTACCCCAATGGGCAAGAAACGTGACAGTATGTACGCATGTAGTATGTGCTATGGTCTCTGTCTACCCTTATGGGATATCGGCGTGAGTATATCTATCTACTTGACGATAAAAATATTGAATTGAGTGAATAACATATTTAAGCGTAGAGTGTCAATTTTCGACCATAATCATCCCTAGTCCATATTCGTCCCCACTACAGGGGCACTGACCTCCCCTATTCCGGAGGGGGACTAGGTCGTATTTAACCACGCTAGCCTAGAGCGGGTTGGTAGATTTCACGCACCCATGCGGGTATACAAGTTTCCTCACAAAGTTTTTCTTCTCCTTTGAATACATTGATGTCTACATTGTAGACCGTAGATGAATTAGAAATAACTCAGTGGTACGAGATCAGGATCGAACCCACGACTTTTTGATAGTTAGTCGGGTCTGGCACCACTACACCACCAATATACATCTATACTATTATAAAATTGTTAAATTTCAAATTTTCAAAAATCAAAGATATTTAAAAACAAACTACTCACTAAATAGTATTAAATAATTTATTTATATTTTTAGCATATAACACCTATCATATATGTATTACTGAATGACAAATTTATATACATACATACTATCACGTCTTTTTACCTGGCTTTCCGGCGGGGAATCGATCCCCGGTCCCCCGCAAGACAGGATGCTTTTCGCCCCCACGGGAAACGAGACGTGTCGGGTGGCGAACTACGATTCCGTAAACTAAAGCACTGATAATTCAGTATGGTATGACTATGCACAGACAAATAAGTTTTACATGTGCAATTTTGACTTTTCGAAATCACGTGCGCATTAATAAAATCAATTATAACTCGCTTTCAACGGTGGAGGAAAACAAACATCGCGAGGAAACCTACATGCCTGATGCTACGGCCAGACTACTGTGATATGACAATAATTATGGCTATAATTAAAACAATACCTAGATGTAGCCACGATTTATGGCCATAATTTTATAATGCCAATCAATATGGTATATGGCAGTAGGCAATAGCTACGGTGGTGATCTTTTTTCGCATATCAAAGAAGATTACCGCAGTAATTAATGCGTGTGGGCCCACACTACCGTTTGTTCAGTGTGCAACATGAGCCTATCGGAAATGCACGTATGAATAGGCGCTCGAGTTTTTGGAATTATTCCAATCTGAATGTCTATGGGATACCCGATAGAAGAATCATAGATATCGTGGTGTACAAAGTGATGCTTGGCGTCGAAACAAACTATGTTTATCATTTCCAAGTAACATAGATGATTTATACCACAGATGATTAGCTTCAACCTCAATCTTGAAAAATGATGTATTATACCGCTTACTTCATTGTCATATCTAGATAAACTCTAGCGTAACCGCACTACTTCATGCGGTAATTTATGCGGTAAATTAATGCCATAATTATTGCGGTAACAGGCAGTGTGGCCGTAGCATAAGATATTTTCTCGCACGAAAACTGCCAACCCGCATTAGGCAAGCGTAGAGAGCCACGCTTTGTAGTAAAACCGTAGATAAATTGATGATACTGATGTCGCCATCATACTTAGTAAATTGTACAATTTTTACGCCTCAGACAAAACATAGGGGTCATATATGAGAGATATAAAAGAAAAGGCGCCACTGTCTACTTTTTATAAAAATGGTACCATGACGTTTAGGAGCAACATATGATACTCTCCATATGTTTGTATCCCGACACAGTAATAGATTTATATAAAAAGCCTAAGAACCACTTTTACTTGATCTCTCGTACCTTAACGGCGGCTACTAAAATAGGGAACAAGCTATATCTATCTTCAATTCTATAGGACCGATTTTGATGAAACATGCCGCAGTATTTAAGGCAGAATAGTACCTTTAAGACTATAACAGTTTAATCAAAATTAACAGGCTGGTTTTTGCGTGAAGCACGAACAAATAAACAAACAAACATCGATGAATTTGGTTTCAAAAGCTCTTATTTAGTCGATGTGAGTAGTTTTTATAATATCATTGATTTTTGAGAATTTGACATTTAACAATTTTATAATCGTGTAGATATTCAACTGTCCATATATAGCCAATCACGTTACGCTAAAGTCACGAATAGTAAGATGGCCGACGGAGAGGTTTGTAAGGGAAACCCAAGGAGTAACTAAATGTCACTACGTTTACGCACTCCTATTGCACGGCCAGTCGCGCCTTTGCTGTCGTACCCCTCAAATCTGATTCTATTTTCTATGTACCTATATTTGACAAATCAATAAATAATTGACTGGTTAAATGTTCTCATAAGCAAGGAATCACGCTGCCCTCAATATGTTTACTTAACAGTGGGGCAATATTCAAGTCTTGTTTTAAAAAAAAAAAAAAAAAAAGAACAACAACGTATCGCAGACCCCTCTAGTTTTCGTTCTTGGACCGGGTTTAATGATTACTTACCATCGTATACCTTTACGCTCGTTCGCCAATAATCAGACGTGGGTTATGTTTAGACAAATCGAGCGATCTTCTTTTTGCGGAGAAAGTCATAGGAGTACTAAATAAAAACCCGGAGGTGGCTCATTGCATCCATGTCCCCAAAGCAAAACCGCAGACGTGGATTAAACCGTCTACCTACCTACGTTACGTGACCTCAGTCAATCACATTCCTTCATATTCTCCGATAAGATCGGGCAGCAGCGTTATCCTGCGATACAGAAAACTTACTGCAATCTTCAAGAAGTCTGTTGAGGGTGGAAATACTGCAAATCCACACTTTTATCGAGGAAGCCTGTGTCTATATCCTATAGCTGACATCAACAGGCTAATTATAATGAAACTTATTTAGAAAGGCTACTATGATATAGCTTGTTTAATCTAAAATCAATAATAAGGAAGTACATAGATTTAAGTAGGTTTACTTTCTCTGGGAAGGACGGCGACATGTGAGGTACATGATATCCTTATGTCGCCGTGAGCACTTTCAGATGCTGAGGTGCTGCGGGGAGTAGGTTTCCCCCCGAGAAGTGCTCGAAGGGGCGAGATACTGAGGGGCGTTGATAAGCTATCGATAGTGGATCCCGAAGCCATTTGATGTGTCGATGAATGCTACAGCAGAGTATGAGTCAGTATGAATATGACACGCTCGAAAAAACGTGTTGATGTAGGATTTTCTCTGCGTAAAACAAGACTTATGGTTACTTAAATTTAATATATCGCTCATCCAATAGAACAATGACGTAATTACATTTTTGCAATTTATCAAAGGAAGCGTTTCATTTAAAATTGGATTATACCCATTTTGTAAATCATATCAATTATCATGATTTTTCATAATTTATCTATAGAT
>WUAW01006294.1:8888-19614 GCA_017165845.1 Thaumetopoea pityocampa | reverse complement strand
AAAAAAAAATCTAACCCAAGTCATATTCTGCTGTTTTTGCTAACAACATAACCTGACTTGCATCGGGATAATGTTAAGGCTAAGATGCTGATGGTTTTTGCAGTGTTTGGATGGATTTCCTCTACAACGATTACTAGTTGGAGAAGTCCGGGCGACGTTCAGCCTGGTCTCCCAGGAGCCAGTTTTGTTCGACTACAGCATCGCGGAAAACATCGCATACGGGGACAACTCCAAAATCATGCTCCTTGAGGACATCGTCGAAGCTGCTAAACAGGCCAACATACACAACTTCGTTACGTCATTACCACAGGTAAAGCCCCCAGTACACAATGGACCATGATGGTCCACAATGGACCATTGCCATTGTGTACAGGGGGCAATGGTGCATGATTGCGGACAATTGCCACGGGGCAATGGATCGTGGCACGCAATGGAGAAGTTACCGGTTTTTTGGGCACACTTCAAAGGAATCGTGGCGCAGCGTGCGCGGTGGTGTTCACACCATTGTTCAGTTCGTCACCGGCCGCTGACGGGGTGGTGCGGTTTTAATTATTATTATTATATTGAAAGTTTATTAAATTTTCAATAATTTTGTTGCGGTACACACTTTTATAGTAGTTGTATGTAGTATACAAATAAATAGCCGCCGCCATAATTACTTCCACGTCCATCGTAGTGTTTCGCCAGGCAGCAATGAGACGTGCACCATTGTGTGAATACGTGTTCGCTGACGAGCGATGCCGGCCTATCGTGGCGTATGGCCGTATATGGGCCATTGTGTACTGGAGCCATAATACTTGAAGTATACGTAGATATAGATTAGGTTAGTCACCGATGCGAGGGCGGCGCCGTACACTTCCATCCAATACGATTCCCAGGTAGAACATGGCTAATATTGCTGTAACTCGAGGTGCTGCAATCTATTACTGTTATAAAATTGTTAAATGTAAAATTTTGTAAATCAAAGATATTTCGATTATCAACTGAAACCAAATCCGTCGATGTTGGTTTGTTTGAGTTTCAGGCAAAAACCAACAGGTAGATTTTGGTCAAACTGTTACAGTTATAAATTAAATAAATAAATACATAAATGTAATAGTTAAATTACGTTTAATATGTATAATATTAAGTACCTACTACTACTATAATATTAAGTAACTAAAAAAGTATAAAATGTATTTGTTTATTTATTTGCTGACTGTACTACTCGCAACAACGTCTCTAAGCTGATTTGGCTGTAAACCATTACGAACCTGTGGCAATAATGCATAAGGAATACTGAACGCGCATTTTATTTCAGAAATCTGTCTCTACACTTTTATTAACACCTGCGTTTAGTTACAATGGTGCTGCTTCTGTAGTAACAGAACTTAACCAAATTTAGTCCCTATCTTTTTCTAATGTCAAACACGAAATAGCTACAATTTTGGTGTTGTCAGTTTCGTTTAAAAATGTCAAAATTAAAAGGTTCAGAAGCGATTTCGGAACACACGGACTAAAGATACGCAAAAACAATAATTTTTTGAACCGTTTGACAGAAATGTAGGTCGGTACTCGCTATAAATGTTTGCCTTCTCGTTTTGGCGTTTGACATTAAAAGTGATAGGGAGGGATCAAATGTAGTTAAGTTTTGTACAACAGAATCGGCACCAAAAATTTTGTTTTTGCGTATCTTTAGTTCGTGTGTTGAAATAAAAAATTAGAAATGAAAAATTGCGTCTAAATCTTTTAATTTTGACGTTTGTAAACGATACTGACAGCACCAAAATTGTAGCTATTTCGTTTTGTCGTTTGACATTAGAAAAAGATAGAGATGGACTAACTTTGGTTAAGTTCTGTTACTACAGAATCGGCATCGATATGCAGTAATTTTTCTAAATTTTTTTGACAACTACTAGTTCTAGTAATAATAAAGTAATAAGCTTTTAATCCCTAATACTATTGCCGTTATATGGAAAAAAGACATAACTAACATTTTTTTAGTAAATGTGTTAAATACGTTTTTGAAATTGGTACAAAAAGGCGCATCGGCCTGTTTTTATTTGCCTTTCAATAATTATCAAATACGTCCTTCTGTCTTATGAGAGTAGGTTACAGTTGCTTAGTCAAAGCAATTTAAATGTCGTATTTACATGACCAATTGTGTGAAATGTTTTTTTTTCTACTTTTAAGGGCTACGACACAAATATTGGACCGAAAGGAATGCAATTATCCGGGGGTCAAAAGCAGAGGGTGGCCATTGCTAGAGCTTTGATCCGCCGGCCGAAAATACTTCTGCTTGATGAGGCGACTAGCGCTCTTGACACGGAGAGTGAGAAAGTAAGTTGCAAACCTCTATACAATTCTAACAGTTTATACACATACAGTTCGTTCCAATTAAGACAGAAAATAGGACATAACAGAGAAAGGACTTATAAAACATTTTCTATCGAGTGTATGTTAACTAGTCGATGTGCACAATTCATTATAAATACTTTTAATTTTTCTAAATTTGACATTTCACAATTTTATAATAGTATAATAGATATAGGTAGTGACTTTGCGGTAACAGGACTTAATGAATTTAGTCTCTCGCTCTATCTTTTCCTAATGCCAAACACCAAAACGAGATAGCAAACATGTTTAGCGAGTACCAACCGACATTTCTGTCAAACGGTACAAAAAAAATGTTGCGTTTTTGTTTATCTTTAATAGGTATGTTCCGAGGTGGCGTCTAAATCTTTTAATTTTGACGTGTCTAAACAAAACTGGCAGCACCAAAATTAATAGCTATATCGTTTTAGCGTTTGACATTAGAAAAAGAAAGAGACTAAATTTGGTTAAGTTCTGTTACAGCAGAATCACCACCACTGTGTGCAATCGGTTTTATAGCCTCGTAGATCATTTGCACACACGGTGTGCAATCGATCTCGAATGGGTCAAATACGGTTAATAACTTTCACTTGTATCATTGAAGGTGGTTCAAGAGGCTTTGGACGCGGCCAAAGCGGGTCGCACTTGCGTCATGATAGCACACCGCCTGAGTACAATCCGTGATGCCGACATCATCTGCGTGTTGAACGAAGGTCGGGTTGCTGAGGCGGGAACTCATCACTCCCTCCTCGCTCTCAAAGGATTATACTACAATTTATATTCTGCTGATAATTCAATAAAATAATTCTAACGAATCTTTGTTTATTTTATGACTGATTCTTTTTTATATTTTCTCTTTTAAAGGGAAGGCAAAAGAATTTAAGCCCATACAACCCTGTCTGTCGTAGTTATATAATTTTCATAAGTGAATAAAATGCTGATGTATGTATATCATTTTATGGCTTCTTGGGAGTTTTGACGTCATCCCGACGGTTACCACACTGACTGAGCATGAGTTACTGCAGACTTGTCTTGAAAAAAATACGGTCACTTTGCTATGTTAGCCATAGTTTTATTACAATATTTAAATACTGTTTACGATTATTACACATAGCAACCAAATTTATATATAAAACATCACAATAAACTAATATAAAACGTTAAAATAAAACTTCAAGTGATACTTCACTGGGGTTGCCGCCAAAACTCCTTTTTATGAATGATCTCTAAAATTATTTATTTTTTAATAAATTCACAATAACGAACAAAATCTTTCGCAATGGAATACCGTTATACAGATGAATAACAGGAATTGATATTGGAAGGAAGGATATTGATAGATTTTTCTGGAACATTAGTCCTTAACAAAGCAAACTGATTAACACACGAGAGCTGAATTATAATATCATTATCGTCAGCCCGTGGAAGAACACACCTGGAATGTCCTTAAAAAGGACGGATTTACCATAACGCTTGACAGGCGTTTTGCAGATCGCAGTAGATAGTATGATTGAATTTTGACTGCACGGATGGTGGAGTGGTTTAAGCGTTCACTGCGCTGTCGAGTGTTGTGGGTTCGATCCCCACACGGGTCAACAACTTTGTGTAAACCACAAATTGTTGTTCTGAGTCTGGGTGTTCTGTTTCGGTTATTTGAATGTTTGTAAAATCCCCGCGACACAGGAATTACTCCTAATGCGGGAGTTGTCATTAAAAAAAAATATTTTTTTTAATGACAAAGGTTAGGCGATGAAAAAAGTGAGCAAATAGTAATTTTATTTTATTGTAAAAGAAAATGCAATATTTCGTAATTATAGGTGACTTTATCTGTTTCAAATTAAAGTGTATTTTAATACCTTAAATGTATATAGATATTAGATGTATATTTTAGATATTCTAAAATCATCATGAATTGGATGATTACAAATCCTCATATAATATGTAATTAATAGTACACACAGAAATAAAACCATTAATTTTTAATTCAAAAAGAACCATTTATCTCTGCGTGGTTATTAATTTTGTCGATTTCTATATTTTATCATTGCATTTATAAAAAAATTGCATATTCAAAATGGCTGATTGTGAGCTCTGGAATTGTTGCCGCCATTATCTGTAACAAAAAGATTATTTGTCTTTGGTTATGCTTATGCGAATGACAGTTTAAAGAGTTGCTCTAAAGTAAGGATGTGAGGATAAGTACTGAAATAACAGATGTTATTGGTGCTTATTCGCACATGTCCTTTTTCACTTAATTCCTATGACATTTGTGCCAATGTGGTGCAATTCATCGGTGTGCCTCTTCAAAAGCACTCCAAATAGATAAAACAGTGAATCATCTCCGCTAGTGTATCTACGTTAGCGTTTTATAACGCCGTTAGTGTATATACGTATTTTTAAAACCCGTAACAGGAACACGCTTCAGTACAATTTGTGTAATGTTGACTTTTTAACTTAAACACTACGGTATGTTTCATCAAAATCGGTCCAGTAGAATTGATGATACAGCTTGATCCCTGTATGTATTAATAGCCGCCGTTAAGGTACGAGAAGTGAAGTAAATGTGAATCTAAGGCTTTTTATATAAATCTATGATTGTATCAGGATTTCCTATGTAGCGGAAAACCGACACTTACGGGCAAAAGCTAGTAGATTTATATAAAAAGCCTTAGTACCACTTTTACTTGACCTCTCGTACCTTAACGGCGCCTACTAAAATCGGGATGAAGCTGTATTTCCAATTTTACTGGACCGATTTTGATTAAACATGTCGCAGTATTTAAGTCGGGATAGTACTTTTAGGACATAAGAGTTTAACCAAAATCTACCCGCTGGTTTTTGCGTGAAGTCCGAACAAATAAAGAAACAAACGAACAAACATCTGATTTTTGAAAATTTGACATTTAACAATTTTATAACAGTACATAGATGAATTCCACTCGCATGATATTGGCGGTTCAAACCGCACCCCCTCACTGGATCGTAAGCACCATCAGCCTGAATATATTCACTGACACATATCCAGGGGTATTTGCCTATGTCATCGTACGCTACCACATAAAGATTCAATGTCCACCGATCATCATCCCCAGTCCATATTCGTCCCTACTGCAAGGGCGCGGACCTTCCTCAATCAGGAGGATAATTAGGCCGTAGTCTACCACGCTGGCCTAGTGCGGGTTGGTAGACTTCACACACCTATGCGGGCATGTAGGTTTCCTCACGAAGTTTTCCTTTTCCGTTGAGTACATTAACGTCTATAATTTAGACCGTACATGATTTTGATGTGGTCGGGGAGTACTTAGTCTTTTAGCCTGTCAGGCTTAAATAGACTTAAATACACGGGTAAGCGACCCCGGCCCCCTCGAGCTACTACTGTCTCTTCCTACTCCTTCCGAGATAGTAGTATCCTATATCCTATAGTCCTTCACCTAAATTCCATATTCCTTTCTCAATACACCTTTCCCACCTCATTCTTCATTTCCCTTTCCTGTCCATTACGCCGTGGGAATGCAATGAGGAACTTTAATACTTTTGAACCTTATAAGATGGTGGCGTCGTGGTTCGCCACCCGACACGTCTCATTACCCGCGGAGGCGAAATGTGGGCTGCGGATAGTCACTTTTCTACACTATACGATCGTAGCAGGTGGAAGGAAGCGGTCTCTGCCTACCCCAATGGGAAACGAGCGTGACTATATGTATGTATGTAGAATGCACTATGGTCTCTGCCTACCCTTATGGGATATCGGCGTGAGTGTATGTATGTATGATTTAGAAATAACTTAGTGTTACGGGACCGGGATTGAACATACGACCTTTCGATCACAAGCCACTAGACTACCAATGTCCACCATAATTCATACTAATATAAATGGGAAATTTCAAAACAAACAGTTTAATGGTTGACTAAACTGTTTGTTTTGAAATTTCGTAGAGACCTCGTTTAGTATATTTCGGGCGAATATTGGCTCAACGCCGACGCCAAAAAATAGTGATTCGAAATAAGCACCTATTAGACTCAAAACCTTAGGTGATCCGGCAGTTAGTATAATAATTATAGTTACTTCATCTCTTTTCGTGTGTGCTGCGAGAACGGCCTGATAATGCTGATGTAATGTATGTTAATGGGCATAAGCTATATATAAGTTCGCATATAAAAACTGATAACAGATGGCGTTATAAGCGAATTAGATCAAGATAAGTCAGGAGTTTTGGCGGCAACTCGAGTGAAGCGTCACTTGAAGTTTTATTTTAATATTTAATATTAGTTTATTGTGATGTTTAATATATAAATTTGGTGTTGTTTTGTGTATTAATCCTCAATAATCGTGAACAATATTGAAACATTGAAATAAAACTGTGACTAACATAACAAAGTGACCGTATTTTTTTAAGAGAGAAGGTCTGCGGAAACTTACGCATTAGTCAACGTGGTATTCGTCGGATTGACGTCAAAACTTCCAAGAAGCGATAAAATGAGACATACATAGAGAATACACCAGCATTTTATTGAATTATGAAAATAATATAACTACTCAAGACTTGGCAGTGTGGCTTTGTTCCTTCGCCTGTCCATATGGATACTACTACTCAAGATAAGTCACGGCTGACATGGCGATTACAAATGTCATTTTAATACATTTTTTTTATTTCTATTAGCGTTAACGATTGTAGAAAGTCTTCGTATGTTTCGTTGCAACCCGCAATAAGGACTATCAAGTTAATTTGAGCATACCACTAAGTCATGACAGTGGCAATATACCAAGTAAATGTTTGTGCGTATTTTACTGTAATGCCTCAATGAGAATATCGATGTAACATACACTAGTTTCCCTCTACGATACAAACACATAGGGTGATCTTGTGAAATAGACTGGTGATGATGAGCAGAGCTGTCTGCTCAGCCAGCAATACAGAGCTGGCGCGTCAACATCACCAGTCCTTGGCAGCCCACAGCTGGACATGAGCCTCATCTTTAAAAGGGGCGGGGGGCAGTCGTTTTGGAGATTACAGTAAATTTTGATTGGACAACAGGATACCGATACTGCCCTTACATCCTTACATCCCGGTACATCCCTTAGCTGGTTCTCGCAGCAGCCACGGGAGGAATTATGCTATTATTATGCGTGCGTTACATTAATTAATCGAGTTTAACATATTTTAAGCGAAACGGCTAAGATTAGGGTGCCTTATGGTGTAGGCGCCATCATTGCCGCGGCAGTCATCTGTGAAAGAATACTGCCGGCGGCGACGTTCCCGTAGAACGACTGGGCTGCGGCGGCCAGAGACCCTGCCACGATGCCGCCGCTGGTGAAGCCCAGCATCGGACCTATCAGCGGCAGGAGTAAGCCGCCTGTGCCATATATCACGACGCCACCCACCAAGTTCACTATGATAGCCGCAACCACGCCCATAGCGAACTGAAATGATAAAACGCCATGTAATTTATACAAGACTTCATCATTATCCCGTGGAAGTACACAAATAACACCAAAATTGTAATTCAATTTTAAAACCTTAAAATTGTAATACGCTCCCGTCGACCGGACAAATCAAATGAAATAACGAAATTTTAGTCATCGTCGTCATCAGGCCGTGGAAGCCCACTGCTAGACGTGGGCATGCTCCTTAAAAGAAGGATTCGCCATAATCTCCACGCTTCGCAGGCGTCTCGGAGGTCGCAGCAGATTTTTATTCAATAACAGAATAACTATATCCTAGCAAATCCTTTTGATGGTTGTCACAACCACGCGATGCTATTATTATGCTGCTACCAAACAGAAATTTAAAATAATATAAATAGTCACGATTTCAATGCGTGTAAGCAAAATAAAAAAAATGCCAATGCCTTTATCTAATCTGTGGCTTAGTATGCACCGATAACAGATAAGCGTAATTATTATTTATGGATTACGGCGTCAAAGCGTGCTCCAAGCACAATTATTGAAGGCCACACCTGCACTACACTTATGCTCTATAGAATAAGATTACTAATTATATTTGATGTTACGTTATGTCGGATCGGTTTATAGGCATCATTCTCTAGGTTTTCTCTTCTTTAGTTATTCAACGGATATGGCCAGACAGTACCCTCAAAAAATCAGAATAAAGTACTAATTATTGATATTTCAAAATAACTTTTAAGATAAACTAATTGTTAAAGTTTCAATGCGCTTTGACCAGGTCTGTTGCTTCGTGCATAAAAATCGCAATTTTTGATGATTGCTATTCGAATTTTTTGAGTACATTTTTTTATATCCTATTTATAGTGTATCTAGTTTATTGTTTGATAATAAAACAAAATAATGTAAACAAATACCTGTAAACTTTATCTAACGTACTGTATGCCTATGTACGAGTACTCAGAGTATGAGTATGTACATAAATGTTTTGTTACAGTATAAGTATAGTATACTGTAAGACTTGTCTGAAGTCTTTTACAGGAGCATAACAAAATAGCTGATACGGGCTTGTATGATTTTATATCTATCATCTAGGTAATCAATAAAAAAAATAGATATTATCGCTGAAAAAAATTAAACAGAATTCGCTTATCGCAATAATTACCGTTACTAAGCACAGATAAAAATAAAACGGCTTGGTAGTAAATATAGAATAGGATAGGACAGAACAGATTACGCCAGGCCCAGATAGGACGGAATAGAAAAAAAAACTTTTTTCGCACACCGGTTTAACACGTTTTAATAATCTATACTATTATAAAATTGTTAAATGTCAAATTTTCAAAAATTAAAGATATTTAAAAACAAACTGTTCAGATCGACTAATTAAGGGCTGAAACCAAATCCGTCGATGTTTGTTTGTTTGCTTGTTCGGGCTTCACGCAAAAACCAGTGAGTAGATTTTGATTAAACTATAAGTCTTAAAGGTGCTATTTAGACTTAATACTGCGGCATGTTTCATCAAACTCGATTCAATAGAATAGAAGATATAGCTTGATCCCTGTTTTAGTAGCCGCTGTTAAGGTACGAGAGGTCAAATAAAAATGGTTCCTAGGGTTTTTACATAAATCTACGATTATGTCGGAATTTCTCATGTAGCTGAAAACCGACATTCACGCGGGCAGAGCAGCGGGTAAAAGCTAGTTAATAGTATGATTGATGTTTTTCATCAGCTAAGCTAACTTTTAGTGACTTACTCGAAGAAATAGACACAATACAGTTGATTCGAAACAACCTTACTTATAGGCTTAGGATTGCCGCATAATTGTTAAAATCTTGTGTCGTATATATTTCTTGGAGCTATGCGAATTTAATTGTGAAATAAAACTACTTTTACGAGTTTTGGATTTTGTAAATAAGAATCGAGCAACGCGAGTCGATTGCCGACTTGTGAACACAATGTTACTCGACAGGCGCCGAGCCACGAGATCTAAGTGTTGGAACTTTGGAATGAAAGAGTTACATCATTATACACGTGATTTTGTAACGACGTATTTTCGTTGCAAGTCACAGTGATACTTTCAAACGACCGATCACTGTTATTTTTTCAAACGACCGATCACTGTTATTTTTTCTTTTATCCTGACGTTATTTCACTTCTAGAGTATATTGAACAATGGAAAACAATGGCTGATGGGTCAACACTTAAAAGGATGTTTATGAGGCCGGCGATAGTGCGTGCATTCAGACTCCTTCTAGAATAATTATAACTTAGATTTTTTATAATCCGACAATTACATACATACATACATACAATCACACATTTTGCCCTGGTCCTTCGGCGAGATCGAACCCCGGTCTCCCGCGTGACCAGCCGGGATACTGACCATATACTACGGAAGAATTGGGTTAGGCAGAGACCACTTCTTTCAACTTGCTACGAGCAAAGTGACTATCCGTGGCCCACTTTTCGCTCCCGCGGGAAACGAGACGTGTCGGGTGGCGAACCACGCCGTCATTTTATAAGGTTCAAAAGTGATTAATGTTCCTCATAGTGTTCCCACGGGAGAAGGATTAGATAGGAAAGATGTCTTGAGCAAGGAATGTGGAATTTGGGAAAAGGACGGATATAGGATACTACTATCACGGAAGGAGTAAGAACAGACAGTAGTAGCTCGGGGGGCCGGGGTCGCTTACCCGTATACTTAAGTCTATTTGCTGGACAGGCTACAAGACTAAGTATTCCCTGACCATAATAATCCCGACAATTACGATACCAAAATATTTTTTATTAAAATATTTATTTCAATAGATTTGAACTTTATTTTAGATTTGGAAAATGTTTATAAAGGTTCCTATAGGTCCTTAGTTCCCAAAGTGGTCCTGGTGGATCCCCAGGGGTCCACGGGAGACTCGACGGTGGTCTACGTTGGCGTCGCAAATTTCCATAGTTAGATCTAATCTTCACAT
>WUAW01006284.1:29012-40262 GCA_017165845.1 Thaumetopoea pityocampa | reverse complement strand
TCAGCGACTTTGGTTCTTCTACGGATCTCCTCATTTTTGACTCGATCTCGTAGAGAAATACCGAGCATAACTCTCTCCATAGCTCGCTGCGCGACTGAGCCTCTGAAAAAGTCTTTTTGTGAAGCATCACATCTCAGAGCCGTAAGTCATCACTGGTAACGCACGTTGGTTGTACACCTTAGTTTTCGGGCACTGAGGGATTTTGGACGAGAAGACGTTTTGTAATTTACCGAACGCTGCCCAGTCGAATTGGATCTGTCTATTGACCTCTCTCTCAAAATTGAACTTACCAGTCGGACTACCTGTCCCAGGTATATGTATTCGTCAACAACTTCAAGAGTAGAGTTTCCAACAGATAGTGCGGTGGGTGCAACATGGACGTTAAACACGACCTTCGTTTTGTCCATGTTCATTTTAAGGCCCACTTGTTGAGAAACTCTATTGAGGTCACCAAGCTTTTGTCCAAAATCTTCCAACGACTCAGCCATGACCACTATATCGTCGGCAAATCAAATTGGCATTTATATCTATGCTATTATGAAATTGTTAAATGTAAAATTTTGTAAATCAAAGATATTTAAAAAAAACTACTCAGGTCTACTAATTAAGGGCTTCTGAAGCCAAATCCGGCGATGTTTGTTTATTTGTTTGTTCGAGCTTCACACAAAAAGGAGCGGGTAGATTTTGTTTAAACTATTAAAATCTTAAAGGTACCATTCATCTATTTCATTTTCATTAAAATTGGTCCAGTAGAATTGAAGATACGGCTTGATCCATTTTAGTAGCCGCTATTAAGGTACGGGAACTCAAGTAAAAGTGGTGCTAGACTTTATATTTTTACATAAATCTGTAGTTGTTTCGGGATTTCTTATGTAGCGGAAAACCAACATGCACGCGCTCGGAACCTCGGGCAAAAGCTAGTTATATAACAAAACTAAAACGCGTCTGTATATTTTTGCATTTTTTGGTTGGTAAATATACATATATTGCATTATAGATATAGCAGGATGAAATATGAACGGTTTTGTTGATGAAGACTGTGAAGATCACGTCGGAATATCACCAGCTGTAGGTCGATCTGTGGTAGGAGTGGCAGTATTGGAAAAGGGAAAATCTTCCGATCAGACCGGTATTATGTCCGGCGGGGCTTGCCACCGCCCCGACGGTTAATGTCGGACGGACAGACGATGTGTAGATGCTAAATCGCTATCAAACTTCTTCACCGTGATTTAGACTTCTATGATAATACCATCATTCAAGATTGCGCCATCTGTTGAACTTGCATCGTACTATTTAGCGAAGTAAGTCGCCACAACATTCCCCCCTTTAAACAAGAGGTCGATAATTTTTGTACTCTTGAATCTATGTTGAATTATTGCTCGAAGTGAGCTTGCAAGTACTAGTCTTCGGATAAAGATGCGTGTACTAGTCTACGGTGAGTCGAGATTAAGGAGCAGATGCTCTAAATCAACGGTTAGTCAAAACTAAGCGAGTAGTCCAAATGTGCAGAAGCCGCCATGCCGGATGAAAGACCACGATGAGCCCGTACGTGTGTTGCGATGAGCTGATGGGCCATTGTGTCGGTTGACTTTCATGATAAAAAACCATGTAGCACTGTGATATCAATGCTGCGTATGTCTTTGATGAAGCTGACGTCTGGCTTGCTGTGAACAGCTGTGATTTTAGTGACTAAGGATGATAAATGATGTTGATGATGACTGCACACGGTGACGTAGTATGATTTTTTTGAAATGCTGCTCAAATTTCAATCTAGGATTCACCAGTTATATGTAGCTGCATGAAAGATCAACGATTTTGTTGATGAAGACTTTGAGGATCACGTCGAAATGTTACCAGGTCGGTGTTAAGTCAAGCGGGACCTGCCATCACCTCAACGGTTGATGTCGGGATGTAGTATATATGCTAAATCTAATTCGCCATCAAACGTCTTCACCGTGATTTAGATTTCTAGGATAATGTCGTCATTCAAGAATTGCGCCATCTGTTGAGGATACGTGGAACTATGTAGCGAAGTAAGTCGCCACAATAGATATAGAGCCTTAGTTCCCAAAGTGGTCCAGGTCGACCCCCAGAGGTCCACGGGAGACTCGACGGGGGTCTACGTTGATGTACGCAAATTTCCATACTTAGATCTAATCTTCACATTTTTTGTCCAGTTTTGGGAATATGGTAGAAATGTAACTGCAGGGGGTCCATCGGAACCAGCTAAATTTTAAAGGTGGAGTATGAGAAAAAAAGTATGGGAACCTCTGATATAGAGGCTGAAAGCATGTTTTCAAAGTTTTCGTCTGGGAATCGCGTAATGGCGTATATTAACAAGATGGGATTTACAAGCAAGCTTATTCCTTATTAGAGAAAATAATATTTATGTATAGGTAAATGTAAACCACGCAGTCGAAGCCAACGTGTCAACGACCGTTTCGGATGGCTCCACTAACGGATCTGGACAACTAATTCATTACATTTGTAATACCTTTTATAAAGTGAATTAAGAATTTGATCAAAAAATTTACTAGTAGACTTAAATTAGACAAATTTATCTTGTAATAAATTAAAATGAACTATAATACTGTAATAATGATGAATCCTGCGCGAAAATATATAAAAACGGATTGTTGGTTACAGTAAAATATGTATGCCCTATTAGTGGCCTAATATCATCTTCGGCTTCTTAGGTTACACGTAGCGATACACACACCACAACCATAGAAAAAATACAGCGTTATTTTAATACGCAATAATCGATAAACTTCACATGTCTAATCATTTAAGTGAATAATCTAATCAAAAATCGATAAAAAAATCTCCACGGTTTCATAGTTGAGTAAACATAACTTCAGAAAAGTTCAAAATAAGTTGGTTGACAAAAGCACTCGAAGAAGCAATTTACCGATGTCGAGATGAGGCACAAAGTACTCATAACTACACATTTATTGTTGCTTTAGAGCGAGGAGTTGTGACAATTTGTTAGCAAAGTCGTGTCTCATAAAAACTTTGAGTGTGGCACCTGTTGCTCGAGATACTGAGGGAATATTGTTGTCTCGGTCTAACTGGAAGTCTGCTGTTTTCAATTTATTACACTAGTTTATAAATGAGTATATGACTTCGTTCGCGATATTTTAAATTTAATAATATCAATTAACTTTATTACATAGGACATAATATCAACCGATACTTATAAAATAAGCCCTTCTACTTCGATTTTATTTTAGTCTGTGGTTCTATCTCCACTCGATGATATTAATATTTCCGTGTAATTGCGTACGCGCATTACACGTTACACATTTTCATGTAAAAACATATATGTACATATAAATAACATAACAACAATAGATAAAATTGACACCTGACTGATTCGCACTGATGCACGTTGGCAGCTAACTTCACGATCAATTTTTATCCTAGTGCGCCTTAAAAATTATAACTTCCAAAAAAACGCCGCTCAACTTTGCATTTTGGAGACCACGAAAACCATGAGTTCCAGTTGGTGTTTTAATGACACTGGTGGTAGAAGGGATGGTGAGGACTTACGGAGAAGTCAGACGACGACAGGTCAGCTAAATTCCGCTTCACAGCCACATCGCCAGTAATAACAGAAGATCCCGATTCAGAGATAATATAGTCAGGTGTAAAAGACTAACATCTATTCTCCATTATTTAAATCGTATCATCATATTCAACGTTCCGTATCATTTTATATTTTATACACAAAAATATTATCGAACGCGCTGATATCTCATAACCAAACGAAATAGACGAATCTATTTGGGAAAAAATAATCAAATGAGCCGGTCTCTGCACGCATCGCGAGCGCAGCGCCCGGGAGCAACGAACATACCCTAAAAAAAGTAATGAGAGATCGCTTCCTGCGACGACCGCGGCCTCTACTACGATACGCCGATACGTGCTTTATACTCGATACGATACTTTATATAGACACGAGCTGCGATTGTAAACAATACAATTCGTGTGGTTTTACGGTTGCTGTTTTAAAATATCGAAAAGGAATACATAAAAGAGCCTGCATTATTAAAAACCAAAGTGAATATAAAGATATGTGAACCAAGGAAGAAATTTCTACATGAATGTAGACAATTAAAAAATCTTGAATATTAACTATTTCTTTGAATTGACAATGGCCATATTTATTTCATAATCAACACAAAATCTTGTTTTCTTTTCTAAACACTACAATATATTCGGTCTTACCTATGAAGTTGCAGTTTTGTATAGAAAAAAAATTATAAATACTATAGTATGTATTTATAATTTTTTTTCAACCCAGTAGAATTGAAGATACAACTTGATCCCTGGTTTAGTAGTAGCCGCTTAGGTACGAGCGGTCAAGTAAAATTGGTTCTTTGGCTTTTTATATAAATGTATATGATTGTGTCGGGATTTCCCATGTACCGGAAAGCTGACGCGGGCGGAGCCGCGGACAATAGCTAGTTCATAAAAATCGGTCCAGTATAACTGAATAATCCCTGTTTTAGAAGCCACCATTATGTACGAAAGTTCAAGTAAAAGATATACTAAGGCTTTTTTTATATAAATCTATGAATGCATCGGGATTTACCATGTAGCGGAAAAACGAAATTCACGTGGGCGGAGCCGCAGGCCATAGCTAGTAGTATATGTAGTACCTCTCTATAATGACATAACATCTATATAATACGAAATATAATAACACGAAAATAAGAAACACAAAACAATTTTTATATATAAAGCTCCACAAATTAGTAGACGTCAAGTTATTTATTTATTGGCGCAGAAGATCGGCATAATATTAACAAACTAATCACTGAACAAGGTTTCCGATATTATTTATTAGTAATCACGGGATTTATTTTCGTTTACTAAGGACTGTAATGATCATAAGATATATGTTTATTACCCGACTGCGACAGAAGGAGGGTTATGTTTTTCGAGTGTATGTGTGTATATTTCTTTGGGACGCTCTGTGGCCTAAACGGTTTGATGGATTTTAGCTTGGGAGATGTCGTTAGTTTTGTATTAACTGTGAGAGTGCACTGGGTATATAATTATAAAAAAAATACATTTTTCACGCAGTCGAGTTATCCTTTCAATAATTAAGCTAGTTTTCCATAGCAAAGATGATACAAACTGGCAAGATGAAACTCGAAAAAGCCATATAGAAGATGACTTATTTCCATTACCAACCAACCAATCAACGACTACTATTTTCGTAATAGTGCACGCCACTGATTTAGACGCCATGTTTGGTCACTCAATAGTCGCTGTCATTCCTGGAATTCAATCTCATGAGAAGTCAAAATATCAGGCCACCTTCCGCTCAATGATATTGGCTGAAAACTAAAAAAAAACCTTTAGGACTATTACGGAAGATAATAGATTTAGACTAACAAATTTGAAACGCATCTAATACCACAAAACGTCTGTTGTTTACAAACGTTAATCGAGAATTATTTCTAAAATATAATAAAATACTAATACTAAGCAAAAAGGTTTCTAATATTACCGATAGTTTTTGTACCTCCTTGTAAACAATAGTACGGTAATCTTAATACATCGTAATATCGGTATAGGCCACTTAAAAACACATACTGGCAACACATCGGACATTTCCTAAGAATTGTTTTAAAATAAATTTAAATAATCACTTTAGTTTCTTTAGACGAAAATATATCTAGACGTTTTCAACTATCATAAAAAAACATTATAAATATTTATAATGTTTTTTATGATATCTATATATAAGTGTTGCTGCATACATAACGGCAATTAGAAATTACTTAATATTACGAAAGATTGTAACTTCAAATAGCATTTTAATTTAGGTACTTTAGTTATTTTAATAATTTAGCTTAACATTGTTTTAAGTTTAATCAACAGACAGACAGATAAATAGACAAAAAGAAATTAAGGAAAGTAATTACTTGCAGACTTTAAAAACCTTATATTAATATCAACCAAGAGAAGATTGAACAGATCTTTATTAAGCTAGTACGATTTACCACCCCAAGTTACATTAACACTTACCATCATGTGGGATTGTAGTCAAGTACTAGCTTAAATATGGTCACAAAACCATCGATGTACTAAACTAAAAAAAATACGGTAAATATGGAAGAAAAATAAACTAAAATGTTATATGCAAGCCGGAAAATAAATCAATCAATTTTTTTTTTAAGTAAACAAGCTTGATTCCACAATTCAATTTACTATTCATGCTGATGTAGCCACTCTAGCTGGAAAGCCCGGGCCCCAATAATACGGTCTATCGGACCACTCGCCTTGGTGGGGGTCCACGCCTTACGTTAATACCTGGCAGGGAAACTACGGGATCAAAGGAGGCAGGGTATTTGAGCGTCCATATAATTATATAATCCCAGAGGAGCACGGTGGCATACGTAGTTCATGCTGCCGTAAGTAGTTCAAGGTGCTGAGGTGCTGGGAGAACAAGCTTAAAGCCCCTGCTATTCTTGAGGTGAATTGTCACCAAACCACGCTCCGGTATCTCCTCATCCTTTAGTTAATGATGCATGCGTCTCTAATAATGCTTGTAGAGAGAAAGGTTGTGAATGATGGTTTGTATTTTTGTTGATCCAATACCCAGGTCTCATTAAAGATCTGTGTATATAATTTGTCGATTTTAAAGTATTCAACTGCTGGCAGAAATTTCTGAATAATCGCCGTTGACAGCGGACCTGTCCTCATTTCAAATTCCAAGCTTTCTCATTTCCTTTTAAATTTAGCAAACCAGAAACTCGTAATAACTGTTGCACGTGAAAAAGCAATCTTAACAAAAGTGATAGAAAAAGTGTTAGGATACTTTATATAGTCCTGAAAAATATTTAATTAAAATATATTCCAAATTTAGTTTTGTTCCAAATTTCTAAATAAATCACCAGTCTTTCAAACATCAAACAGATTTCTAATTTTCAAGGCACGTGCATTTTCATTTCACTAGTATGAAAAAGCCATTCAGACTGGCGCTTTTATTTTATATGCCGTTATTAATCCGATTTTCAATTTGGACGGCTCCTATGGTATCTCTTTATACGACTGTACTAGGCTTTTGGACTAAAAAATAAAAAGAAGACTGACCATACGTTCGGGTTTACCCGCCTCACGATATTTCATAGTTTTTATTACATAATAATTATGTAACGATATTCATATTTATCGCTAAAATGGAAATTATTTTGAGCATGGAATGAAATGATGAAATATAATGTTCTATAATACAGTTACTTAACAGTATATCGACAACTCGATACAATGGAGTACTTTATAACGAGAGCGTTCCATTGTGTGTTTCGAAGGCCAAAGCGGAAAACAATAATAACACGAACTCTATACATACGTAATGGGCAAATGTGAGTGGAAGTGTCGGAAAAGGGCGAACAAGAAAAACTTACAGTGATCATATCAACAACTTGTTTCAAAAATGTCAAGTTCGTAGCACCACGAAATTGTCCAAGAAGATGTATGCTTCGATAGATATATCTATATTAAGTTAATGTATGAATGTGAATGAGAGAGAGGTGTGTCGGGATATGTGGAATTGTGGTCTCTGCCTACCGGCGTGAGTGTATGTATGTGTAATGAAATTATTGCAATCATAAAATACTATTTTAATTTTTTTAAAGTAAGTTAGGTACCTCAAATAAAAGATTACAACCTAGCCTAAAGACTAGTAAATAATTTGATTATAACTTAAATTGTTAAGTAGGTGATTAGTTAAGAACGTGTTCATTAACACTTCTTATTGTCTCTTCTAAGACGAAGACACTTTGTTCATGAGATCTTTATGGCTAAGCACTAAATTACACTAAGATTCACTAAACTAACTCAAAGGGTTTAGTCCTTTTAAGCCACTAAGTCTGTGTTGTTGAGGTGCTGAATAGCCTCAACATTCACGTGAAGTATTTGTTTATGAGCTTCAGCATACTTTTTAACAATACTGTCAACGTTTTCCACGTTTAAATCTCACTGTAAGGTCGTTATTTCTAATATATCAAGGAGCATTAACGATACCTTTTAGTACATTATTTTTAAATCGTTGTTTGTATTATCTGTATATTACTCTGTTTGGTACAACCCCATAGCTGAATTCCGTAAGTCCCACATGCATTAGGATTGTTTGTATAAAAGTACTTTATTATGTATTAACAACGAAGAATACTCTCCAATTAGCCAGTACATCTTTTTGTAGCGTAGCTCCAGCTCGTCACGTATCTTTTTAACAAGAGCCTTCCAGCGAAGCTTTACTGACTGTATTTCCGTATGGTATGACATTGTTACTTAAACCGGATGATAATTTGGTATTTTATTAGTGAAATCTAAATGAACAGATCTGGATTCATTAAGCTTTATTCGCCATTTTTTCATCCAATTGTAGATGGTGTTTACATCTGTTTGAACTTTTTGCACAGTTTCTTCTTGTGTGACTCCGCAGTATCGCACTATCTCAGTTTTATATGTACAATATTGGTCCTAATACACTGACTTGAGGTACTCCAGCTTTAATTTGTTTGAGATCTGATTATCCGCCATCCTGTCTTAATCTAAACATTCGTAATGTTAGGTAAAACTCCAAGATTTCCGTAAACTGTTTTGGCAGCATTTTTCTTAGCTTGTGTTTGACCTTCATGACCTTAATGCCATACTTTATCAAATGCTGGCGCTACATCTCTCCTTCTAGTGCTTTCTCTATTATATTTGTAATTCTATGTACTTAATCAATTGTTGAATGTACTACTGAAATGAAAACCGTAAAAATATTATACTGTTTTATTTCCATCAAATAAGTTATTATCTTAATAAGAATATAATTATCACTGGGATAGCAGTATAATTTTATCAGGACCTGAAAAATGTATGCATATTGCTATGTATATATTATGCATGATTTTCCTTAATCGTCTTGTCAAAGTGACAAATGCGGGTAAATAAAAGAGTCCTCCAATAAAACAATTGAATCTTAACGTCTGATTTGGTCCAACTGATGTATGTGGTTGGGATGACTCAAATGGTCCGGTAACACTTGAACTTTGCGCTTGCTTTTCTGTTTAGACACTTCAGACAACAGCTTACAGTGGTTATATGTATCAGAATAAATTCAATTTACAGCAATTTATTACTTTAGATGCGTTAGCGCAATGAATTTGACCGATTGACGGTCAAGGTCAGAGGTGATCCGCAGGAGTTAGCAAATACGAAGTATTGCGATAATATTAACTTTAGTTTTTATACATGACTAAATAAACAACTATTTACTCGAAAAGGTGCGTACCTACTTACCACCCTTCACTGACGAAAACAGAAAAAATGTACGATATTAATGAATGACGCGAAGCGTGGTACAATCGTAATACATGGCAAGTCATAAGTCCGGTATCTACATCTATATTGTATATACTATTATAAAATGGCTAAGTGACAAATTTCCAAAAATCAAAGACATTTAATAACAAACTACTCAGATCAACAAATTAAGGGCTTCTGAGACCAAATCCGTCGATGTTTGTTTGTTTGTTTGTTTGTTTGTTCAGGCATCACGCAAAAACCAGCGAGTATATTTTGATTAAATTATTACAGTCTTAAATGTACTATTCCGACTTAATTAATGCAGCATGTTTCATCAAAATCGGTCCAGTAGAATAAAACATACAGCTTGAGCCCCGTTTTAGTAGCCGCCGATAAGGTACGAGAGGTCAAATAAAAGTGGTTCTAAAGTTTTTTATATAAATCTATGATTGTGTCGGTATTTCCCATGTTGCGGAAAACCGACATTCACGCGGGCGGAGCCACGGGCAAAAGCCAGTATATTATATGAGTTGGATTCGGCGACTGACCTCTTTCGAAATTGGTTTACCTAGTTGGACAACGTGTCCCAGGTATACATATTCCGACACAACTTCGAGAATAGAACCATCTGGGACTATTGGGTGGAGCGGAACGAAGGCATTGACCATAATATTCATTCTTAAGCCCACCTATTGAGAAGCTCTATTGAGGTCTTGGAGCATTATGTTCAAGTTTGTAAGTGATTCTACCAAATAAATAATATCATCGGAAAATCGAAGATGAGTAATGTACTCGCCATTGATATTGATGCCTAGTCCGTTCTAATCCAGAAGCTTAAAGACATCTTCCAGGGCAAAACGTATTTACGATGTTCTGTATTAGTATTGTCCAGTATTTACGGTGCAATACACAAATTACATTATTCACTACAGAGTTTGTTAAATTAAATAACATTTTGGCAGTCGATTGGTTCTTACGAGTAAATGAAAGAGAAACATTAATTATAAACTGTACAGAATTAGTCAAAATTAATTGTATCGATGCACACAGCCGAATTATGTCATATAGCAGCACTCAGTAAATTACTGTCTCTTCTCACTCCTCAGATTGTAGTAACCTATATACATTCCATATTCCTTGCTCAAGACACATATCCTAACTCATCTTCTTTCCGTGGGAACGCCAATAAAATGGCGGCGTCGTCATTCGCTACCCTCGATTCTCGTTTCCCGCGGGGGCAAAAAGTGAGCTACGGATAATCACAGTGTTACATTAAACGATCGTAGCAAGTGAAAAGAAGTAGTATCTCCCTAGCTTTTCAGTAGTATAGTGATCAGTATCCACGTTGATCACGCGGTAGTCCGGAGTTCGATCCCGCCGGAACACCAGGGAAATAGGCGTGACTCTATGTATGTATGTATGTATATATTAGAACTGAGTAGTAAACGTAATTTATAAATACATATCTATTTTACTGTAATAAAATTGGAAAACGTCATTGTTTTCACATGAAATACTTTTCAAGAAATCTAACTCGGATCGTTGGTCGATTAAGGGCTTCTGTAACCGAAATCATTTTTGTTTTCTTCACATCCGTTTGTTTGGTCAAACTTCACGCAAAAACCAACGGGTAGACTGTTGCAATCTTAAAACTAGTATTCTAATTTAAATACTACAGGGTGTTTCATCAAAATTGATCAAGTAAAACTAAAGATATGTGAGCTGGCCTGAGCTTCGTTTCAGTAGCCGCCATAATGATACGAGAGCTCAACCAAAAATGATAAATGATTTTTTTTTGTAAATATAGATTTGTAATTATAGAATTAGTTCGAGATTTTCCATTTACACCGAAAATCAACATATACGCGAGCAAAACCAATATATAATAATAACCAATATATATATATATATATATATATTGGTTTTGCTCGCGTA
>WUAW01006284.1:18878-28972 GCA_017165845.1 Thaumetopoea pityocampa | reverse complement strand
TATATATATATATATATATATATATATATATATATATATATATATATATATATATATAGTATTATAAAATCTCAAAAGGAATATGAATTTTGAAGTATTAAGTAGTCACTTTTTCCTAACAAATATTATTTGCGAAGAATCTGTCACTATCGTAACTGTACTACACGTACAGTACCTAATAGGCCCGAGCAGCGTTCCGGAGATCGCGCCCATCCATTGTTCCAATTGACTTATGCCCCATGACACTCGACCGAAAGTGTCCGGGTATTGTGTTGGACGTCTTCCGTCGATTTCGCTCAGTTCTGCTAAGTTCCGAGCGGTGAACTAGGTCACTACCAAGGTTCACCAAGGCGCGGAGATGACATGATAAGCAACCAACGCATAAACTTGCATTACACTTTTACTGAATGAGAATAGTGTCGAAACTTGTACATCATGTTTAATTTAACATTATAGTCAGTTACATGATTTATTTTATTTTTAGAGGATTCAAATTTCACAATTAAATTTAAATAATTGAGTAACTGACTCGTTTAAAATTAGATATTATCGCTGAAAGAACAAATAATTTCAATCAAAAATTTAATTCTTAAAGAAAATTGATAGTACGTACATGCGGTTTTTTAAATTTAAAAAACTCAACTTTATTTTCATTTAAACTTAATTAACTTTTATACTTAATTTATAAACCATTTTTTAACGTATGTGTGGTTATTGCGGTTTATTAAATTTTGAATATTTAATTTCCATCAGTACTTAGTTGGATTTATTTTGTATATGTTTTCTTTTTATATTGAAGGGTTTCGCAAAATGACGTCACCATGTTAGTTCGTATACGGGACCAAACTCAAAAGCACCTGCAGCGCGGCGTAAGGCAAGGGGAGCTATCTCTGCAATTGTTTACAGCCGGGCTTGAAGATCTATTTAAGCTTCTGGATTCGAACGAACCAGACGTCACTATTAATGGCGGATACGTCACTTATCTTGGATTTACCGATGATATTATGATCACAGCAAAATCTCTGATAGACCAGAATGGTGACCAAGAATCACAAAGTTTGATGTGGGCCGATTCCAGACTTAACGGAACTATGGCCTAATTAAGAATCAAACAATCGGTAGATACAAGTGGTTCAGTGGCGATCATTACAGGAAGCCTATATCTAACAGTGGACGTATGTGAGCTGATGATCATTTTTGTATTAGTTAATTTCCATCTGCTATATCTTGGTACATTTCAAAGATTCTACATTTTAGTGATTTAAGAGGCTGTCTTTAAGTATAACTCAACAGTTTCAAATTCAGCACGTTATGCGTACGTGGAAGGTAACAACTTGCGATCGCGACCTATATACGTGTCGAACAAGTCCTCTACTCTCGGCGGGTGGGTAGGCACACCGAACAGGTTTCACGGGCGGCTCCGTCAACTACCGGCCGTACACACACACGTATATCATTTACTCACGAAACACCAAAGGTATCCACGTCTTTGCACAATAATGCACTTTTGATGACTGATTTCTTCAGTGTCCGTGGCAGAGTTGGTTCGAATCCTGATATGAACAAACTTTGTTTGATGAGATCAAATGTTAGAAACATGGATGTTTAATAAGTACATAAATATATAGTTGTCTAGTACTCAAGGTACAAGAAATCCTAATATGGAGTTAAATGCGTGAAAAATGTATCCATAATTATATAACCTTTCATTAAACACATACATGATATCTAATAAATTTTCATCTAATTGTCATATTTTGAACTTAATGAGATCAAAGACCCGAGGACAATTCGTAAAAACCTTTTTGATTCGTAACTAACACCGAGGAAGACGATATGAAAGTATTAAATACAGATGACGCAAGCAAGTAACATTTAAACAGTTATACTTGAGGTGGATTTCACTCCGCCGTTCGAAAATTGGTAGCGGGCTGCGATATACGGCCGCCATCTCTTCGTCGTGGCGACATCGTAGATGGTAAACATATAGAAACCGGCATGGTCTCGACCAGTGAGTCAGCGCGAATCAGTGTATAAGAAAGACGACGATATAAATGCAAGTTTTTAATATCATTTTTGAATGAAAAACAAACAACATAACATTTTTGAATTTAAAGTTAATAAAATTTACTACCATAAAACCAAATGGTAAATTAACGTTGATATACGTTTTATAGGTAATCAGATATAATGTTATTACTTAAAAAGAATTGTTTTAGGTAACTATAGATAATATATACATTTATAGAGCAATGCAAATTCAAGGTAAACCAACAAAAATAAATATGTACTTTGTAATATAAAACTAAACTGCATTTTCGGAGTCTGTGTGGACTTTACGTGTCACAGATTGACAGGAGTGGGTACTTAGGTGGAAGACAGTTTTTATTATGCCTTTTTTCCCGTTCAGTAATAATAAAACAGTGAGCCATATAATAGCAATAATCCAAATCTGCTCAGTAGTTTTGATTGATATACGTCCTATAGTTCTTTAGTATGCAGTAATCAAAAAATCCTAAATGTATTCAAATGTACAGTTTCGATCATATTACGATTTTATTATAAGATCTTCATAGATATTCATACACATTCATATGACGAGCATTTTTTTCTGAAGTAGGTTAGACATTTTGTAACTGCTTATTAATACACAGAGGCAGATGTCGGGATACGAATAAATTTTAGGTGTGCGTACGTCGACAATGACGGGAGTTGCGATCATATTGGCGTCGTCGTTGGTTTTCTCGTGTTTAGTTATAATTATTGCGGCGCGTGCGAGAACGGACGCGTCATCTGTCTATTCCAGTCTTTGGAACTCGGAATACAGCCCGAGAATTGACAGTCAACTCAACAAACAAAACACATACGCTTATTAAGTCCGGGAGGGGTAGGCAGTAGCAAATGTCGGTAGTAGACTAACATTCCGCCCGGCTGTTCCTGACCCAAAATGATGGGGGCGAGCCGGCTGAAATATTTCAAGTATAAATATTTATTTATATAAATATTTTTAACAACATGGTGATCACATGACATATATTTTTTTTATATTCTGGACACATTTTTCTTGCACACATTGATCTAATCCTAAATTAGGATTCTGTGTCTTGGGTAGTAGACAACGATATATTTCGTTATATTATAACGATTATATCGCCGACAAGCTGTTGTCGCAGCACGGCGATGTATTCCTTTTTGATATTATTGTAATTTTTGTGTGAGAAATAAATTAAAAAAAATATTTATATACATAAATAAATACATATATAGATAAACATCCACAACTCTGGTACAAACATTCATGATCATCACATAAAATATATTCCTACCGGGATTCAAACTAGGGACCAAGATTGAAACTGGCACAGAAATCAGAATCACTACCACGGAAACAGTCGTCAATATTCACCATATTATATATCAATTTTTTTGGAAATCCAGAGGTGCGAACCGGGTCTCAAACCCACGACCTCACGGATGAAATATGGCAAACGCATGACGAGTCGGCTATTATCGCTTACTAACATTCGAATAATATTCCAAATTAAATCCTGCCCGTAACCCAAACACAAATTAACAGCACTGACTTAAACAAATATGTGTCTGTTATGAAATTTCGAACCGTTCATTGTTTGGACTGACTTGTGAGTCACAGTGTTATCGGGCAGTAGGCATGAATGTGTATAGCTCGATAACAACGGTGACATGCCAAGAACTCCTTATTATACAGATAACAATCAAGTCTACAGATGGATCTTTTAACAAAAGATTCATTTTACAGTTAAATATTTTTTTCTGGACATCAATAAACAAATAAGTATGGAAATACATGTAATGAGTATCCGATTTACTGACATTCTTTGTTCTATCATTATATGGATTAATTTTAATGCTGCCCGTTATTGCGGAGAATATATGGGTATAGAACCGATTCAGATGACTAATAAGTTTGACTACGCCGTCCCCGTCACCTTCACAGTACCTGCGATCCTGATAGACAAGTGTTATTAAAGGGACTACGCGGGACCAGTGCGCCAAGTGCCTGGCTTTAGCTTTTTATATACTTGGATTTTTATTTTTATGTTGTGCCCGAGCAAATATTTACGTGTCCGGCTTTTGTTAGACTTTTGGATATGCCGATCCACGGATATAAAACAAGTTTAATACGAATCTAGCCGAGTTTTTTTTTAATTTTAAAAATTAAGTCGGACTTTAAAATATAAAAGGTATCTTTGGTTTTCAAAAAAATAGTTTTTTTTGTAATTTAGAGATTAGTAATCCTACTCGGGACCCATAATTGTTTTTCTTAAACACGCAGAGGTGCAAAGAAATATTAAAACATACTTTTTCGAATAGAAAAACGATTAATACTCGCCCAATATCAATCATATGCCCTACGCGTTGGAAGGCAAGGTTAGGGATCTACAAGGCTACGAGTCTGTTTGGTTACCCCACTGCGTAATTTAATTAGCGACCCGTATCCGCTGAACCCCTATTCAATGGACCACACGAATAGTTCTACGGCATCGACCTCATTTAAAAATAGTTGTTTAAAATAGTTGTTTTAGATGTTAAGATGTAGGAAGTGAACTAAATCTGACACGGACATGCAGCTGTATTATTATAATAATCATTTTCTATTGTTAAAGGACACAGAGGCTCAATTAATTTGAGCAATCGGCAACCTTATAGTATGCCTTCCGATTTTTTTATCACTCAGTCGTTTTCTTGTACCTTTATAGTAACATATAATTAATTAATTGTGTACAGCATAAGAATTAATATATTATATCTATATACTATATCTAAATACTGAATTATAGACATGATTGTTATGTAAAAAATTTTGGTAAAAAACATTCGTAATATTAAGTACCGACGATCTCGTGTATGTAATGTATTTAAGTAATATTACTCGTATTTTGTGGGGCCAAATACAATTTTAATATAAAAATTATGAAAATAAGCGTGAATTTTATTATACATGAGACCGCTTTCAAACGTATTTTTGCAGTATTTATGTTGGGAATAAGTCTAAATTAGCTATTCTCCTCACATATTCTACATTCTACGGCCTATCTATTCTACTGCACACGTAATCATTCCACTCTGAGATTTATTTTTAAATTAAACTCTACTCCATAGGCGCCTTTATTCAATAAATGTACGCGATGACACTATTAAGTAGATTACTTCGCGATCAGCTCGTACACGTATTAACATAATGTTCCATATAATTACATGGAATATACGTAGTGCCTAGATTTTTAATCTCCATAATAATTAATTTATGCTCCATAGTTGTTAATTTGACATTGACACGTGGAGTATAAAGTAAAATCTAGAAGAATACGCTTTAGAGCGGCGGCTTCCATTACTGTTTCTATTTTAAATCTTGCGAAAAGGCAGGCACATCTATCTTTTGAATGATTCGATCAATTGATTATTTATTTTTTAATAATGCCGTAACTAAAAACTCTAAATAAAACCCTAAATAGGCGCTGCTTGAACAAAGTGGTTAATACCTAGAGTATTGTACAAGAATGTGTTTCAACACTTGTATTATTAAATACTTTCAAATTCTATAACGTACATATAGTCATTTTTCCTGGTTCTCCGGCGGGGAAACAAACCCTGGTCTCCCGCGTGATCGAAGAGGATACTGACCACTATACTACCGAAGAACTGGGGTAGATAGAGACTACTTCTTTCAACTTACTATGATCGTTCATGTAGCAAAGTGGCTATCCGTAGCCCACTTTTCACCACGGGACACGGGGCACGGGAATCGAGACATGGCGGGTGGCGAACCACGATGTCGCCATTTTATACGGTTCAAAAGTGTTAAAAGTTTCTCATTCATTCCCACGGAAAAGTGTATTGAGCAAGAAATATGGAATTTGGAAAAAGGAGTATAGGATACTACTATCTCGGAGGAGAGTAAGAGGCAGTAGTAGCGCGGCAGGCCGGATTCGCTTACCTGTATACTTAATTTTTAATTTCTACCGTCTATTTGCCGGACAGGCTAAAAAACTAAGTACTCCCTGACCTGAATTCTATAATATAACAAATCTTTTAAAAAACTCCTCGTGTTATTTATATGTCAGACCAATTTAGATGTGTATCCGTGTTGAATTTACTCGAACGGAATAGTATCGCCGGTAGCCTGTCAGAGAATCGCTAGTAGCACTATAGCGACAGCGATATTTATATCGAAAGCGCAAGAATAGGTACGTATTTAGATTTATTAATGGAGAGGCATAGTTCAGTGGATTCTTCAGTCATTAAATATGCAATATTTTTTCCGTTTTTTGCTCACGATATTGTATAAACAAATATGTCTCATTTTGATACAGGTATTCCACCTACTTCAGACACCAGCTCCTCACTCATTTGTTTTACTAATAATCGTAGTTATTTTTGTAAATTACCTTTGATTTGTATTAGAGGAGAAAATAAATAAAACTTTATTATTATTTTTATTTTAAAGTGTCTAAATTGCTTGTAATGCAACTACGCATGCTTTTCATCCAGTTTTCCACATATTTGCTCGTAATCTGATTCAGTTTGCTCATCAATCGACTCAAAATGCTTTCCTCAATTTTAACTTAAGAAACAAGAAAAAGCCAGTTCATATCTTGGGAACGTTTGGTTTATGTCACTTGTTGAGATACTCACTAAAATTTTTCAAAATAATGACTGTGTGATGGTGCATTACCATAGTGCAAAAGCCATGAACTGCCATTTCACAAATCTGAACATTATTTTTTTCGCAAAACAGCTAATGACGTCCATATAATATTTTTTATTCATCGATAATGTTTCTGTAGAAGAAATTCGAAGTAAACATCGGGAAAATTGAAGAAAACTGTCAGCAAAAATTTGGGGGAATTTGTCCCGGCTTTTTTGATTTCAGCTTACTTCGAGGCAGCATTCTCAAGACTGTTTGTATGTTATATTTGTAATCCTATGTCTTTTCGCTAATTTATTACGCATTTTATTAAATTAGAGTTCTAGCTTCAGTAACCTACTTTCCATGCTTTTTTTGGTTAAAACTGAGCTGCTTTGGAACCAATCGTGCAACGGTACTTAAGCCAAGATACTAAACTATTAATTAGAATATTATAAACAGAATTATACATCCACTTCATAGAGTCAACACTCATACGACAATTTTTGTGCACAATCTTCTTGATTCTGGCGATGTAGCCACTGAAGGTCGGCCGGAACGATGCAATCATCGATTCTTAGCCTGCTTTGAATGCTTTATAACATACATATGCCTGTATTTTTGGCATACACGATTCTCCATGAGTTTCTACAACATTTCAGTGATTCAACATATGAAGTTTTGTTTAAAATATAAAACTCCGGCCGCACTCTTTGCTGAATATTTTTTTCTACTGCAGAAATGGCAAGAGAAATACAAAAGTATGATGAACGAAAACGGCAGCTTTAACTAACAGCAATTTTGCGCGGGAACTCAATTCATTGTTATAAACTTACAGAACAAATATTAAAACGACATCTTTTATGAGTGTTTTTTTAATGATTGCAATGTGTAATTTTATTATTAATAATTTTTACACAGACTATTCCATATCGTAACGCGAATAAATAATTTTATAACAAATTAAATTTATAGTGTCAGCTCGAATTTTATATTAGTGCTGATCATGTTACAACTGTCAAAACAGAGTCAGGTGTATTTAATAAACTTTACTGTGACCGTGGAAATTCTAAAGATTATTTTAACAAATCATATAGGTGCGTTCATACCGTACCTACTTTCATGCTCTTTACTCAGTTATGTAACTAGGGAGCAATGAGCGTTCTAAATACAAAACCGCGTATTTTGTACTAGCTTTTGCGCAGGCAGAGCCCCGCGTCAATGTTGGTTTTCTGGTAAATGAGACATAGATTTATATAAAAAACTTTATCCGCTTTTACTTGACCTCTCGCATCTAAGCGGCGACTATTAAAACAGGGATCAAGCTATATCTTCAATTCTACTGGACCGATTTTGATGAAACATGCCGCATTAATTAAGTCGGAATAGTACCTTTAAGACTGTAACAATGTAATCAAGATCTACCTGTTGATTTTTGCGTGAAGCCCGAACAAACAAACAAACAAACATCGATGGATTTGGTTTCAGAAGCCCTTAATTAGTCGATCCGAGTAGTTTGTTTTTAAATATCTTTGATTTTTGGAAATTTTACATTTAACAATTTTATAATAATATATAGATATAGTTTTCGAATGCTCACATAAATTATTCCTTATCATCGCGGCACAAACCTAAGGCCACTAATGGTCGCAGAGAATGTTAATTGTCTTTCCATACCTTTAGCACGGCGTTGCGCGATGGAAATATTACACAGCGTTAGTTTAGAATTTGTATACCGATTAGAATTATTAAAGTATCAATTCCGAGTGCTGTACAGATTTTTCATACACAAATGTTGTACGGGAACGGGTCGACCTGATATTTGATTATTACCTAATTTCTTCTGTTTAATTCTCTCGATCGAGCATTATTCCAAGTTTTGCGTCAGGCGTTAGTATTTTTTTGTTGGCTGTAAAAGGTTAAGTTTAATCTGACGTTATCTACGTAAGCCCTATAATTCCTGCTAACAATTAGTATTGTTGAGACACCAACCGGCACCTACTGTTTTACTTGCCTTCTGAATCACGGAAAAAGCCGGGAATCGAACCCGAGACCATACGATTCTCGGATTTCGGACGGGGACTTATCCATTAAGCTGTTTCGACCTGTGGCAAATGCCGTTCCTCGTTTAAAACTTCATAATTATACAATAGTGTATATTTCGTTTTAGTGATTTAAAGTATGTTTTACAGTTGATTCACGTTCTCTGATTTGACAGTGAGTCTACATAAATACACTCGCAAAAGAATATAAATTAATATATATTTATAAAACCAAAATCTAAATTTAATTTTATATTTACAGAACCTGTACCTTAGAAAAGGAGACCTGCCAGTGCTAACAACAGACATTGTCATAGTCGGTGGAAATGTTGTCACTTTCGCCGAACACTCTCTATCGGAGTTACGGGACACCAGACAAGTCTACATATCCAGGACAAACACCGTGATTGTGAGCACGGACGCGGGAGTACAAATACGCACACTCAACTTATACTTGTACGTGGAACATTGCAATGAGCTCCAATTCGAACAAAATGCTTTTAGAAAACTTAGAGGTGAGCCCCTTTTATATTACGTATTTAACAAACGAGCTGATTATAAGTGGATGGAAGTGCGAGAACAACGGGCAGTAGCGTTACCCTGCTGTTCAATCAAAATATATAACGATCTCCAAGACGCCTGCCGAGCGTGGAGGTTATAGCAAATCCCTTCTTTTTTAGGGAGGAGGCCCATATCCATGGACTTTCACAGGCTGATGAAGATGGCCGCCACCCAAAGCGATTTACAGAAAATGTAATACAGGAGGTTGATACACTACCGTAACGGACACTACTGAGGCTAAATTGTTATGCCTCTAGTGACCGTCATCTTACCACATAACCAGAACAAAACAGCGCTGGGAGAACTATTTGGCAGTAAATTAAAGTGGTGGTGCCCCACACCCCGAAGCTGTTTACCCCAAGTTCTATCAACATCAGTAAAATATTATCACTGCGAATGTTTCTGATTGCGTTTATGTTCAAATTGACAGATAAAATAGAGTGATTAGTTCAGCGGTAGTGACCCTACATTCTGAGCCAATGGGGTTCCGGGTTCAAATCCCGGTAAGAGCACACGTTGTGTCATGAGCATGAATATTTGTATCCATGTCATGGACGTATTTATATAGATAAATACATTTCTTTAATAAATGATAATATTCTGCACCATACTAGGATTCTCCGAAACTTAACTTGGATATTAGACAACGATATATGTACATACTTATCTATAGATAAGTATGTACATATATCGTTGTCTAATATCCAAGTTAAGTTTCGGAGAATCCTAGTATGGTGCAGAATATTATCATTTATTAAAGAAATGCGCTGCGAAGTTGTTATCTCACTAATCCTACTAATTTCATCATCATAAATCTATCCCGC